>PVIC010025719.1:0-24999 GCA_004025085.1 Thryonomys swinderianus
GAAACTTGGTGTGGGAATGTGATGAGGGGAAGGAATAAATATGATACAGAAAGAAAATAAAAGAGCATGTATAAAGGGGGGAGGAGGGGGGAGTGGGTAGGGATATGGGTAAAAATGAGAATTAACTTGTGGCATATAGTGGTACAAATTTCCCAATGTTATATGTGATTTTGAGATGTATATAAATTGTACCAATAAAAAATTCAATTAAAAAATACATGACAGAAAGTGAAATAACTGTCATTTCCATACTGCATCTTCTCTCTGACCTCCCAGTCGTATTTTACCACATATTTGTGTTGATCATAAAAATCTCACAGGCCACATTTGCTCGCCTTCCTCTGAAGTGAACGGCACAGTCTGAATGAGTGAGGACAGGCCGCAGTGTCTGTGGGGCCCACAGCTCCTCTGGGTGGTAACGGGAAGGAGTGGTCGCTGTGCGCTGGGTCGCGTCTCAGGAAGACTCTTGTGTGTGGCCAGGAAGGAAGCCAGGCCAGTGCTGACCTTCCGAGGGCTGGCGGCGGCAGTGTCCCCTCCCGTGCTGGTCCAGCCAGCGTGTCCTAGATGTGAATGGGGAGCTCACCCACTGTACCTCACGTAAATCACGACCTTTCACCTGCACCTCAGGTTTGTGAGTTCCCCAGGGGATTATCTGCATCAGCGCGGTAGCTAAGGCTGGAGCAGAGGGATTGCGGAAGAGTGTGATTTATCCCAGGTCATTGAGTAACTCTGAACTAAACAGCAGGCTTTGGGGCTCACGCGCTGTAACCTGCGCTCTTTGGAGATGTGCTGGAAAATACAGTGAACACTGCTGCCGGGCGCCGTCCAGTGAAAGGCGGCTCTGAGAACTTGTGCCGAGTCTTCGTCCCCCTCTTTCACTGGATCTGGCACCATCTGACCTCTGGTTCCTCCCCAGGTGAAAGGGAATCATTTGGAATTGATTTGGGATGTAAAGGCAGCCAGAACAGGGGAGCTGCAGGCACTTAGCGAAGAGGGCCCCAGAGCTGCTTGGCGAAGTGGCCAGAACGATGGGGTGTGTTTCAAGGGGAGGGGGAGGGTTCTGAGGCCGATTCACGGCAATGTGTCTTTTACTGCAATACACTTTTCAAGTTTAAATATCCACTGTATTTTGTGATTACATCATGTAGACAGAGTCAGCTACTGACCTCTACATACTTCCACAGAGAGAAGGTGTTCACAGCTACAGCGCGATGCTTAGGCAAACCCTTTTTGTCTTAAGCCTTTAAAAACTTCACTCATTTCCAAAGTTACTTCCCTTCCTTTTGTCCCTCAGTGAGGCTCCTGGACATATTTCTGATAGATTGTTCTGTTACATTATATGTTCATTCTTCTTTTCTCTGACCTATTTTTGTAAGTTTGCATACTAAGCCTCATTCCTTGGATTATTAACTTCTGTGATCGTAGGGAATAATGCCTAGCCTTAAAGACCCTTCACTTCATTTTATTATCCTTCTCTACTCCCAAACTCTGGCGATCATTGCTCTTTTATTTATTTATTTATTTATTTGTTTGTTTGGTTTTTTTTTTGAGACAGGGTCTTGCTTTGTAGTTCAGGCTGGCTCTGAGCTCACTATGTAGCCTAGGCAAGCTTTGAACTCAGCAATCCTCCCGTCTCTGCCTCCCGAGTGCTGGGATTACAGGCGTGAGCCACCATGCCCGGCATTGCTCTTTTATTTTTGAGACAAGGTCTCGCTTTGTAGTTCAGCTGGCCCTGAGCTTACTATGCAGCCCAGGCAAGCTTGAACTAAGCAATCCTCCTGCCTCTGCCTCCGGAGTGCTGGGATTACAGGCGTGACTCACCACGCCCGGCACTGTGGTATGTGGTATTGATTGCTGGTAGACATGAGTCACCACGCCCAGTATCTTATCATTGTATGTGGTTACTGGGATCGAACAAGTGACCTTGCGCTTGCTAGGCAGGCTCTGGAACCACTGAGCTAAATCTCTGGCCCCATTGCTCTTTTTATTATCAGTATAGTTTGTCTATGATTTTTTTTTTTTTTCAGACAGGGTCTCTCTTTGTAGTTCAGGCTGGCTCTGAGCTCACTATGTAGCCCAGGCAAGCCTCGAACTCAGCAATCCTCCTGTCTCTGCCTCCCGAGTGCTGGGATTACAGGCGTGAGCCACCACGCCTGGCTGTCTATGATTTTTAACACCAAAAATATTAACTTTTATCACATAGATGAGATGGTTCACAATTTGGGTTTGAGGAAGTTGTTTTTCTCTGTTAAAAAACTACTACAAATGACTGGCTGCCATGGGGCTTATCATAAGATGTGTAGGTGTCACAGGACAGCCTGAGCTTTGGCGAACTTCCATCGGTGGGCACGTGTATCACCCACTGGCTGCAAAGGCCTGGACACTGGTACTGTACCATAAGCAAGCGATGGCTGATACGGCTCATATTTTCCAGATGAAAACTGTTGTCACAGATGTTCCACCCAGCAGGCCTTTCCAAAGGATTCCTGGCACAGCCTTCAGTGGGTCATGTTGGATGCCCGCTCTCTAAGTGGTGGCCCCTGGGGAGGAGCCATCTGTCACAAAAATTGCAGGCTTCACTTCAGATCATCTGATATAATTTCCATAGAAACGATTTTTGTGTGACCTTTGAAAATTCTTAATGTGTAGAATAATATTAAGGATCAGAAAGAAAATAAACACACTGTCAGAAGATTATAAGTTTGAGCCCAGGCTAGGCATCTTCATGAAATCTAGTCTCAAAATGAAAAATAAAAGAGGTTGAGGATGTAGTAAAAGTCTTGAGTTCAATCCCTAATACTATAAAATAAAAACCCAACAGTCTATATATTGATGTTTGAAAGTATTTTTTTAGTTTTTTAATCATTTTAACATCTTTGGCTTTATAGAATTCATTATATTAATCCCATTTCATTTAGTATCATCAAAAGATTATCTTTTAATTTTTTATTTAAAAGTTTTCATTAGGTCTACAATATTAAGTATAATTTATATACAGCAGCATTACTCTCTTAAGGTCTATTAATTGCTGAGAGAAGAGTTATATATTTTCCAACTAAATTGTTTTTCCATCACTCCTTAACCAGTTCTATCAGATTTTCTTCATGTATTTTGAGACTGTTGTTATCTATATTTAGGATTCTTATGTACGCATGGTTAACTGGTCACTTTAGCCTTTTGTTATATCCCCCTTTAACTCGTAGTTTTCCTACCTCTAATAACTTTTTAAAAGATAGCCATTCCATCTTAGTTTTCATTAAAGTTCCTTTTTTTTGAGACAGGGTATTCCTTTGTAGTGTGGGCTGGCCTTGAACTCACTGTGTAGTCCAGGTTGGCTTGAACTCTTGGCAATATGCCTGCCTCAGCCTTCAGTGTTGGGATTATGGGTGTGCACCACCATGCCTGACTTCATTAATGTTTTAATGGTATTTTCTTCCTACTTGTTTTCTTTTGACTTATTTTTTGTCTATATTTAAAATGGATTTCATAAAGACAGCAGATAGTTGGTTTAAAAAAAATTCCATCTGACATCTCTATCTTATTTGAAGAGTTTGAACCATTTACATTTAACATATTATTGATAGAGCTGGTATATCATCTATCTTCCTTCTTTTTTTTTTTTGAGACAAGGTCTCGCTTTATAGTTCCGGCTAGCTCTGAGTTTACTACATAGCCCAGGCAAGCCTCGAACTCAGCAATCCTCTTGTCTCTGCCTCCCGAGTGCTGGGATTACAGGCGTGAGCCACCACGCCCGGCACTATAGTATGTGGTTCTGATTGCTGGTTGATGGCTGGTGGGCGTGAGTCTCCACGCCCAGCATTGTATGTGGTTACTGGGGATCGAACTCAGGACCTTGCGCTTGCAAGGCAGGCACCAGAACCACTGAGCTAACCCTCCGGCCCCTCTACCTTCCTTCTAATTACTGATTTTCTATTTGTTCTTTGTTCTCCTTTTGATTTCTGCCCGATTTTAAATTACTTTTATTAATACATTTATCTCTGCTATTGCTCTTAAAATTTTAAGTGGTTTTCTAGGCTTTATAATATGTACTTTTGATTTAATAGTCTACAGTCAAATACTATTACACAAATTCAAACACAGTTCCTCCAT
This sequence comes from Thryonomys swinderianus, assembly GCA_004025085.1. Lineage (NCBI taxonomy): Eukaryota > Metazoa > Chordata > Mammalia > Rodentia > Thryonomyidae > Thryonomys > Thryonomys swinderianus. The sequence goes on from PVIC010025719.1 coordinate 4,111, forward strand.
ATCATTGTGCTGTTATTATACATTTAATTTTACATATGGTACAACCTCCATAATACATTGTTTCTGTTTTGCATTAGACAGTCATCTTTCAGAGCAATTCAGATGAAGGATTTTTTGTATGTTTCTTTATTTTTACTTTCTCTGGAGCTCTTAATTTCTTTGTCTGTTACTACATTTTTTTTGCCTGGAGAATTTCTTTTAACATTTCTTCTTATGTCTTGTAGAAAGGAATTTTCACAATTTTTTGTCTGTAAAAACATTTGATTTTCAACTTTAAAGATATTTTCTGATGGTTACCAAATTTTTATAGTCAACCCTCACTGCTTTGTCATACCATTGGCATCTGGGTTATATAGTTTTCTATGAGATATACATTACAAATCTTATTTTTGTTCCTTTGTATCTTAAATATCTTTTTCTGTTGGCTGTCAAGATTTTTATATTTGCTTTTAGCAGTTCAGCCATGATATGATTGGAGGTGTGTCTAGGTTGTGTGTGTGCATGTGCATATGTGTGTGTGTGTGCATGTGTGTGTGCTTGTGTACTGATATTTTTTGCCTGCTTGTGCTTCTCTGTTATCCCTATAGCTATAATTTGATGTATTACTTTAGAGCATCCTCTAACTCTCCTCAACTGGTTTTCTTCCCCTTCCTTATCTCTTCTCCTTCTGATACACAATCACACACGTGTTAGACCATTTTCTATTGTCACACAGCTTTGGATTCTCTGTTGTCTTGGTTCCTGCTCCTTGTTTCTTTTGTGCTTCTGCTGGGAAATTTATACTGATGCATCTTCAAGTTTGCTGGTTTTCCTTCAGTTGTGTCTAGGATATGAATGAACTCATTAATGGAATCCATCACACTATTTTTCTTTTATCTTCTAGTATTTCCTTTTGACCTACTTTTACCATTTTCATCTCTGTGCTTAATTTCTCCATTTGTTTGCACATATTTCTCAACCTTTCCACTACAGCTTTTAACACATTACTACAACTCTTACAAAGTCCGCCTGTTTTCAATATGGGAATCACCTCTGAGCTGAGTGATGGAACTGGTAATAATGGGTGTTTTACTTGGTTGTGTCTTGTTGGGTTTGGAGTATTTGGTATAGAAGAAACAGAAGTAAATAGTTTGATTTCTTGGAAATGGGCATGATTGTTCTTCTGTTAAGCCACTAGTAAAGGGAATTGGATGGTGTGGCCAGGAGCTGATCTGGATTTGGATTTTGCTGTTGCTTTGGTTACAAACAGCTGCCATATGCTTCAGATTTCCCATGGTGCTGCTTCTGTGTTACATCCAGGGTGTAGCTGTGTCACTCCAGAGCTTTCTACCATTTCTGATTCCCTGCATCACATGGTATACACGCATGTGACTGTGTGTGTCATCTCTCCAGGCTCTAGCCTGTCCTGAGAGCTGACTGATATATTTGCCACTCTCTGAAGGCTTATGTTGTGGGCTTTCTGCTGTTATGGTCCAATTCCAGTCTCAGGGAAGAAATAACAATTCATGTATTGTTGAATATATCTAACTAAAGTTAATGTTGAGCCAAAGATTTGGAGAAGATACTTTGCATGCAACACAACAAAACAAAGTAAAAAGCAAAAAAAAAAAAAAAAAGCCCCACACACCAACAAAGAATATGTAGAATATATAAATAATTTCTTCAAATTAATAAGAAAATCAATAGGAAAGTAAAGTTCAAAAAACTTGAACAGGCATTTCATTAAGTAAGTGTTTTATTTGTGTGTATACCTGCTGTGTGCCTGGTCTGTGTCTGTGTCTGGGGTTTCAGTGTCCCTTCTCTCTACCCCCACGGAAGCCTAACTGCTCCCTGTCACTGTGGTTAGATAGCAATGTTTGGCTTTGGCATAGGAATTTTGGTTGAATATGGTGTCTTGTTTCCCTTGAAGGTTTAGAAATTTTTTCCTTTGTCTTTCTCACAAGTGAAATGCACATGAGAGAGAGACACACACTTTATTTCCTGTTTCTAAATGTCCAGGTTTTGTTTGTTTTAAAGGACTGTTTTTAATTGCTTCAAAACATACTAGTGAATTTCTATATTATGGTGGAGGTGGATGTTATTTTTGCAATTAAGAATGGTGACTGTTGGAAACAGGTGTGCATGAATTTTGTGTGAATTTCACATAATTTCTTTAGGAGATATTCCTAGAATTACTAAAATATGTAAACATTGAAAAACTCTTAATATATATTACCAGTTGCTTTCTGGGAATTTTGGTCCAATTTGTATTTTTATTGCTGAGGTTTGACTATTATAGTTTTCCTGTCTCTTAGCCTGAATATGAAAATTAAAAAATATATAAACATTTAAAAATATTTACCAAATGTACAAACATATCTTTTTGCCCATTGTACTGTGACTTCTAATTTTGTAAACTATTTAGGTTGAACATTTTTCACACATTTATTAGCTCATGGTGTCTATTGTAAATCTGAATGTTTATTTCTTATTGTTATATATTTTATATTAAAATGTATGTACTTTTATCATATCATTGATGCTCCTCATTTTCTTGTTTCTTTTAAATTGCTTGTGTTTTAAAAATAGAGGAAAAAGATTTAAATCAATACAGAAAAATGTCAGTTTCTTCATTTGAGGTATTGTTTGTTGTTTCTAAGCCTAAAAGTCCTTACCTGTTTCTTGATAAGAATAGATGCTTTAATTTATATGCTTTTAAAAATGGTTTGAGGGCAAGAGATTTAGCTCAGTGGTTCCGGTGCCTGCCTAGCAAGCTTAAGGTCCCTGGTTCGATCCTGGTAACCACATACAATGATATGATCTTGGATGTGGTGACTCACTCCCACCAGCAATCAGTACCACACCACGCAATGCTGGGCATGGTGGCTCACCTCTGTAATCCCAGCACTCAGGAGGCAGAGGCAGGAGGATTGCTGAGTTTGAGGCTTGCCTGGGCTATGTAGTGAGCTCAGGGCCAGCCTGAACTACAAAGTGAGACCCTGTCTCAGGAAAAAAAAATGGTTTAAGTTTTCATATACCTCTTTAACTCATCTGGAATGTATGTTGTCTATGTTGACAGGTAAGATTTAGAGCTGAAGTTTTCTTTGCCCACAAGCCTAGCCAATTATGCTAGCGATTTTTTTTTAAACAAAAGCTGGAAACAAGAGCCAAAAATGATTGATTTCCCATGAGACAAATTTCAGATACTCTCATTTGTATAGGTTTCTCTGTAGTATGGCTGCCTTGATCATGATTTTTTTTTTTTTTTGAGACAAAGTCTCACTTTGTAGTTCAGGCTGGTCCTGAGCTCATGGTGTAGCCCAGGCAAGCCTCAAACTCAGCAGTCCTCCTGCCTCTGCCTCCCAAGTTCTGGGAGTACAGGCATGAGCCACCATGCCCAGCAATCATGATTCTTATAAATTTATAATAATATGATTCTTAACTATAATCAGTTTAGATATTCAGCCCTCTTCATATCTCCCGTCCCTCTGGTGTTGCTCTCCTCTGTTAGGCAGCTCTGAGTGGCAGTAGGCGTTGTCTGGGATCTAAGGGAAAACAGGGCTGGGAGCACCTTCACTTTGGGTCTAACGGGTATGTCTGTGTGATGCAGTCACTTCTCTGTGTAAATTACGTTAGGTATCCTGGTGTGGGAAGGTCTTTTAAGACTGTTCCTACCACTTGCTGCTCAGATTCAGTCCCATTGTCTTTTTGCCCATTGTACTAAGTGTGACTTTCCATTTTTTAAACTAGTTGGGTTGAACATTTTTCACACATTTATTAGCTCATGGCGTCTATTATAAATCTGAGCTTTTTTTTGCCACTCCCAGTCATAAAGTGAAGAACCCTATTGTGTTATACTCAGCACTTCAGTGTGTGGGTAAGAAAGGAACATATAGTTTACATTATTCTGTAAAAAACTATTTTAGTTTTGAGGTATATGTAATTACACATTTATATCAGGGACCCCCACATATGGTTCTGATTTCCTGCTCAGTGCTGTGACACAAAGTTAAAAGAAAAACTCAAAGACAGTTAAAGAGACAGAAATGAGGGCCCATGATGACCAGTGTTCCAGCAAGCAAGGGTGAACAAGCAAAGGCCCCGAACACCCAGAGCTCTTAATATTATTGGTAACATCATAGTAGATTGAGGTAAAGCGACAATGTGGAGGGACAACGTAGAGTTGCTATGGATACATTATTGATGCAGACAAGGCTTGTACAGGAAGAGACAGCATTCTTGAGTTATGAGCAGAACAGACAAAATATAGTTTGTGGTTAAAAATTAACCTTGTCTTTTTAGTAAAAATGGTTTTAACTCTGGGGACTGAATTTGGGCAAAAGTTATTCTGACCTTGGGATGTAGGCTTTGGCCAGACTAATTTCTCAAAACAGGCCAATTGCAGGGTTTACACTTTGTGGCCTGCGCTGCTCACAGCCGGCTTGGGCATCGTCAGTAACATGGTCCCCACATGGGCAGGATTCGGTTCTCATCCTTGTCTCATCAAACTGAGAATTTCCTTCCAGTTGAAAACATACCAGAAGGGGCAATGTACTTGATTATAGACTCATGATATCTTTTTAAATTTATTTTTTGATGAGAATTGAACAAAGTAGAATTTACTGGGATTTATTTTTCCTACTAAAGTCAAGCCTGAAGACAAGGTGTCTTGCAGTGGTGTTTTTGTGGCTGAGCATGACCTGGGTGGCACCTCCTTCAGTTCAGATTTCCCTTAGGGTTTCCATGCTGTCACAGCTATGCGGGAAGGAGAAGGGGACAGCATTGCTGTTTCACATTTTGTGGTTTCTCTGTTTGTTTATCTTTGGTCATATTATCCAATGGTTTATATTTGCTCAAAGCACTAGGTCTTAGGTTTATTTGTTAGGCTCTTCATGATTTATGTCTCCAATGGATGAGTTTTTCCTTCCACATTTTGTGTTCTCTTTGCTTTACATGTTTTGTTGTTATCTAACTTTACTCCAGGGCCCACTTCATTCTCTCCAATTTCAACATGGAAGTGTTCTGAGCCTGGCCTTGACCAGTGAGCCCGCAGACAGAGTCAGAGTGGCTGTGGACCAGGGTGCAGGGTGTTTGAGGCTGGCAACGTCACTTCCTGGTAGGGTGAACTTGGGAAAGTACCAATTAATTGCTAGTCCGTAGATAGGAGTAGTGCCCTCTCCTAGGACTTTGAACGTAATGATACCTTTCAAGCCCTGCATAATTAGTGAGTGGGACGCAAGCATTTGTTAATCATGTTGCTCATTTGATGGTTGCCCCTCTGCCTCTGGACACAGGCTCATCCGTTATTCAGGTGGCTCTGCACTGAGGAGTACCTGAGTCTCATCTTGGATCTACAGCTACTGAAGTCATGGTGCCCTGGATTTCCTTGCGCAGACATGCACATATTGCAGAAAGGAGAGTAGGTAAACAGGACTAATTCATATACTGCTGGGCATAAGGGTGCACCCACAGAGTACTTCTGTGCCTGCCACGTAGTTACCTTTCCATTACTACAAAAGACCCCTAAAATAAATAATCCTAGTGAGGAAAAGAGTTCACCTTGGCTCTCTATTTTGGTGCCCTGAGCCACGATGGAGAGGTGTAGCCGCTTTGGGGTTGGTGGCAGTGGAGTCATCACAGTGGGGAGCACAAGTCAGAGCGAAGCTACTCACCTCTTGGTGCTTGGGAAGCCAAGAGACAGAGGAAGAGGCTGAAGTCCTAATACCTCCTTCCAGGGAGGGCCTCCCACTCTGCCCACCACCTCCCAGGAGCACCGGTGGCTGGGGACCAAGGCTCTCACATGTGGAAGAGTTTTCTGCCTTGAGAGCCTTCCAGATTTAAACCACAGATGCCCTTCTCAGGGTGCCGGTGGATCTCACCAGTGTGCCTGGCTGAGTGGCTTGATCTTGAGTAATGTAATGCAATGGGAGGTGAGTCTTCAGGTAAGTCACTCCCTGTGCTGTTAGTCATAGCAGGAGCACATTCACAGGGCACAGACATGGGAAGCAGTTTCCATAGATTGTAACTGATCTTTTGTCATCCACACAAAGGAGGGAAATGATCTGTATTGGAATACCAGCCCTGCAGTTTGTAATCAGTGTTACCGCGAACAGTGTATCTGGGCTGTGATGTCATCTGTAATATGGGAATAGTGTCTCCTCTGTACACTTATGGAGACGGATAAAGCACCCAGCATAGTGTTTGACACAAGTGTGCTGGTTGTTAAGGAGTATTGATTTCACAGCCATGCAGGTGTGGGGTCAGGGAACAGGCAGAAGACAGAAGCCATTATTCTAAATCACGCTGTGATGATGTGCATGAAATCAACAGGAGCACATGCATTCAGGGGTGTAGCTAGGAAAGGAAGCTGGGTGTGGGGGCCACTTTTTAATGAATACCCCAAGACTCATGGTTTTTCTGAGGTCTGGGAAAAAAGTGCCAATTTATTCCAGCGAAAAGCTTCATAGGTTTTAAAAAGCAGATGGGAACCCAATAAGTATTAATGCAAACACGAGGGCAGAGATTTCTAAATGGCCATAGAGGACTGTTAGCCAAATGACTTTCTTTCTCTGCTTTTTTGGAAGGCCACATGCTCGCATTTCCAGGAGGCCACTTTCTGCTCTTCTTTTCGGCTTTTACAGCACAACTGCCATGTGGCCACTGGATCCTAAGGGGCTGTTTGGCCCCAGAGGGGTCTGACAATATTCACACTTCTTTACCGAAACTCTGAAATGGCCAGGAGAGGGAATGTTACCCTGAAGGCTGTGGCTTTCCTTTCTACCCAAGTGTAGGCTTTCACTAATATTTCTGATAGCTTTGAGGACTGGGGCAAGAAATTTCTAAACCACTGTGTTTCCTTGAGCTGAGCTCCCTTAAGCAGCTCATGTATGTGGAGCAAGGGTTCAGCTCTGAGTCCCTATTGTGCTGCAGGTTATGGATCTATCTTGCCACCTTCTTGTTCCTTGATTACAAGTCCTAGGGAGGATAGAGTGCCTACTAATGTCACTTCCAGTGTCATTTCTTGTGAAACTAATATCCTGAAAGTCGGGCTCCTATATCCCATTGCTGGGAAGAGCAGGTAACCAGGGGCCTCATTTCCCTGCTTGAGGTTAAATGCAGTTAGTCCTGTAACTGCTTCAGAAGGGTGCCAGAGACTTTGCGAGAACACCTGAAAAACCCCATATCAGTGCTTTCTTATGCTCATCCTCACTACAATTCTGCCACATTAGAAAATGAGGGTGAGGAAGTTGGGGAACATACTTGTCTCACAGCTGGAGCTACCTGGAGAACTCATGATTTATGATGATAAGAAAACCTGGAAAAATGATCCTTCCTCATCCTTCTTTATTGAAAGGGACAGAACAACAGGACACTATTATGGGCAGTGACAGTAGTGGTGATAATAAGAACACCTTTTTAGATGTTGGGTCTTCTTTACTGTAATAGTTCTCATTAAATTGCCCAGGCCATCTGTGTACAGTTGACAGAATATTCAGTATTTCTGTCATTCTCCAGAGGCCCAGAAAAGGTCATGCATAGCACCACAGAAACTCTGCACCTCACTTGAGTTCATCACTTTTCTGGCTTTGGGATATGACCTTCTGTCTGTCCTTCAGCTTTATAGCACAATAACATATCAATGTGGAAACCTGCTGAATTTTTTGTTGTTGTTCTAGGGATTGAAACCAGGCTGGGTTTCAATTTATGGTCATCCTGCCTTGGCCTCCAAGAATGCTTGGATTACAGACCTGAACCACCACACCTGGCTTGTTATTTTTTGTAATCCAGCCTGGTCTGGTTACTGTGCTGTCTCCATAGTCCGATGGCCATGGGAGGGTGAGTGGTGATGTGGAATTAGTACAGCAACCGGGCTCCACATGGCTAGGGACCTTCTTTACTAATTTCTCCAATATCAAGGAGGTTACTGGCATTCACATGAGGTGCCTGGGATGTGATTGTATGAGAGGGTGGGCACAGTGTTCACGGCAGGATATGATTGGATATAAGGGTGGAAGCAGCATTCAGCAATATATGATTGGTCTGCTTCACCTGTGTCACCTACATCACCTGTGTCACCTGCATCACTCATGTTACCTGCATCTGTGCATTGCTATAGTTTCTTAAAGGGGCATGGCCTCTTTTCATCTGCCAGGAGAGAGAGAGAGAGAGAGAGAGAGAGAGAGAGAGAGAGAGAGAGAGAGAATAAGAAGGGTTTGGCCACAATTTTTATTCTATTAAAACATTTTTTTCTTCCTATTTTACCAAACTTTTTGATGTTTAATTTGGCCAAATACAGTTATGGTATCTGTAAATATGTCAATATTTTTTTGTTTGTTTGTTTTTTAGAAACTTTTTTTTTTGAGACTTTTTTTTTAGAAACTTTTTTGTGGGTCTCACTCTGTAGTTCAGGCTGGGACTGAGCTCACTATGTAGCCCAGGCAAAGCTCAAACTCAGCAATCCTCCTGCTTCTGCCTCCCAAGTGCTGGGGTTACAGGCATGAGCCACCACATCTGGCATCTTTGGTATGTGGTACTGATTACCAGTTGTCATGAGCCACCATGCTCAGTATTGTTGTATATGGTTACCAGGGATTGAATCAGGGACTTTGCACTTGCTGGGCAGGTGCCAGAACCACTGAGCTAAATCTCTGGCCCTGTTTTTTTTTTAATCTTTGCTTGTCTAATATTATGACTATCTTCTTTAACTTTCTTAGCAGTCCTAGAATATATTCTATTTGGTGGAAGGACTTTGTTCTTTTTCTTTCTACTGGATTTTATGTTAATGAATCATACAGAGGCTGAGCAGTAGCCCAGATTAAATCATTAAAGGAATAAAAGTCAAATGAAAAATGGAGAAGTTCAGATGTTTACTTTGCATGTATTGTGTTCCTGGACCTCTTTGGGAAAAGGATTTATATCCTTTATGGATAAAGAATTCCTATGAATCCACACTGACAGGAAAGCAGTTCAGTAGAAAATTGAGATAAGACTTAAAACAGGAAAATCACAAAAGAATCAGCAAACAAAATGTCCAGATACTAGTTACTAAATTATTTCCATTAATATAGTTTTATTTATTAAACTGTGAAATGTTACAAAAAAATCTGGAAACCCTGTTACTTTTCTCTTGTTGCTGAGACAAAATACCCAACACTTAAAAGAGGTTTGTCTCATGTTTTGGAAAGGTTTCGGTCTATTGTGGGCTGGCTCAGGGCGGCACACGGAGAGGTGCATCATAGAAGAGAAATAGTTCATGGTGCTCATGCAGTAGCAGAAGCAACAAGAGACTTTAACAGCATCTTTCTTCCCCTTTTACTTTATCCTGACTGCCTAGGGCTCATAACACTTATACCCTTAATCTAGTGTTGTTGAGTCTAGTATTGCACCTTGAGTCATCTCCAGTATCACACACTAGAACCAGCCACCTATGAATGGGTGCATGAGGTTTTGGAGGGATGCCCTATGACCTACAACTTCATAAAGCTTTGAGAGACCATGTAAATATAAGCCAAAACAGTCTGCCCCAGCCCAATAAAAACTCATACATCTTCCTTTATGCATTTAGTCCATCTCCAAGAGTTGCCAACATCATAATAGTTTCAACATTGCTGCAAAGTCCAAGACCCAAGTCTCCTCTGATATTTAAGGCAAACTCTTAGCTGCAATCCCATGTACAAATGAAAAGAAAGTAGAATACTTCCTAATGGCACAAGATGGACATTGCCATTCTAAAAGGCACAAATAGGGAGATACCAAGGAATGAGACCAAAGCAAGTCCAATATCCAGCAAGATAAACATTGAATCCTGTAGTGCTATGTGCAGCATCACAGATAATCAGTGAGCTGTAAAGGACTTGGGTGGCTCCACCCCACGGTACTTTTGGTGGTTGGAGCTCCCATGACTTCTCTCTGGGGCAGCTCTGCTCACTCCTTGCAGTTTTCCTCAGACTACCCATGTTCCTGGCTTCTTTAAACTTCTAAGGTCTCCAGTGCATCTTTGGCTTCATCCTCACAGCTTCATGCACTGCCTTCTTCTGAAATCTGGTTGAAAGCCTTCCTGATCGCACAACTCTTCTTTTCCGCATTCATCTAAAACCAGTGCCTCATGGAAAATGCCAGGGTCTGCCACCAGCAAGAGCAGTAACCAGGCTTTCTTCTCTTTTGGCTATAGAGGTCAAATGCCTATATTGCTGAGTACTCTGAGCCCAGTTCCAAGGAGCATATTCTCTAGGCCACCATGTTCCAGAACATGGTGCTCTGGGGCTGTCTTGTCAAAGCAAAGTCTTCCGCTTTTGCAACTCTGAGACTGCAAAGGCTGGAGTTCTGCTGGTTCTTGTGATATACTCAGGCCATGTTTTCTGTCATCTTCTGAAACACTTGGCTCTGTCCTGCTAGTCTTTTCAGCTACTAATTTCTCCTTTCACATATGAGGGTCACAATTTTACTAGAGTTTCCTTTCTGGCCAAATACAACATTTGGAATTAATGTGCTGGCATCTTTGCTCTTGATTTTTTTTTTTTTGAGACAGGGTCTCATTTTGTAGTTCAGGCTGGCCCTGAGCTCACTATGTAGCCCAGGCAAGCCTCAAACTCAGCTATCCTCCTGTCTCTGCCTCCCAAGTGCTGGGATTACAGGCGTAAGCCACCATGCCCAGCACTGTGGTATGTGGTATTGATTGCTGGTGGGCGTGAGTCTCCATGCCCAGCATTGTATGTGTCTATGGGGATCAAACTCAAGACCTTGCGCTTGCGAGGTAGGCACGGAAACCCTAAATCTCCGGCCCTGCTCTTGATTCTTAACATAAACCTGGTTGAAGGCCTCTAACAGTAGCTATGCCAACATTGCCTCAACATTCAATTGCTTTGGAATTTCTTCTGCAAGATTAATTAGTCCATTGACCTTAATCTTAGTCTCAGACAAGTTTCCGGACATGAGCAAAATGCAGACAAACTTTCTGCCAATGCATAACACACATTGTCTGAAGTCCAGTTGCCAGTGCAATCTCTTGTTCCAGCAGAAACCTCCTGAACCTGGTCTTTACAAACCTTCTGGTCTTCTGAACTCTGATCAGAGTATCCTATCAAGTGCAGCCTAAGACATTCCAGCTTTGTTTTTTTAGGTGACATCTCTGAACCTTTCCTAACTCTTCCTGTTCCCATAAGCCAGCTCCAAAAGCTACTAAACCATATGGTCAAGTACAGCATAGCAATGATCCCATTTCTCTGGTACCAAATTTGTCTTAGCTGTTTCTCCTCTCATTGTTGAGACAAAATACCCAAAGCTGAAAGTTAAAGAGAGAAAGTCTTATTTTAGTTCACAGTTTGAGGAGGTTTTAGTCCATAATTGGCTGTCCCCAAGGCTGAGTGGCACATGGCAGAGGGGCGTCACAGGAGAGAAACAATCTATTGCAGGCAGAAGTCAGCAAAAGGAACAAGGGGCCTTAACAGCATCTTTCTGCCTCTCTTCTCCAGACTACTTAGGGCAGACAGCACTCACAGCCTTAATTCTAGTGTCCTTGAGTCTAGGGCTGTACTGTGAATCAAGTGCAGAGTCACACACTCTAGATTTGGCCATCTCTGACAAAGCTATACCTCATTCACCTGAGACTTTGGGGGCACATGCAGACACTAACAGTAACAGCCAGTGTCCAAGCATCAGGAAAGGAGAGGGAGAGAGAGATTATGTTCTACCTGGCCCCCAGATCAGAGAGTGCTCACCCATATTGAAAGTGGGTCTTCCCTGCTCAGCCCCTACTCACGTGGTATCTCCTCCTCAAACACCATCCCAGACACAGACAGACATGCCCCTTTCTAGTCCCCAGTATTCCTTCCTCTCATCATGCAGACTCCTGAAATTGACCACTGTAGGTGGTCCAAGTAGTGCTGTTTTTCAAAGAGCTTCCCAATGAGTGCAAGGTGCAACTCAGGCCAAGAATCTCAGGATTAACCTGTGTCATATCTCATAATATCAAATGCAAGCTCTACCTTCCTTCTATTGATGTGTGAAGCATGTTGCCAATGGTTACACAGTTAGCCCGAGATAAAAGCAATCAGCACACAGGTTATCTGCTTTAAGGCTGACCTTTGAAGATCTACAGGGCTTGGGAACTATATCCAATGCCATGGTTGGCCTTGATTTGATCTGTTCTAAAATTTAAAGGAAAAGTAGGTGCATAAAAAGGCACCCTAAACTTCAAAATACTTTGTACCTTTCAAGGACCTATTTAAATATGAGAAATTATTGTTTTCAGCCTTATGTGCTATTTGTGAGGTGAATGTGATAACCACTACACTATGAAAACCTAGCTTATATGCCATTTGTAATCTTATTCTCTTACTCAGGCAAATCGGATTTCAGCAACATCATGCACAATACTTCATCCCTTAAAAAATATAAATCAGTTCTTCAATTCTACATTTTTTCCAGATTATTTGTATTCACCATCTAAATTAGAAATGAGAGTGCATTGTTGGAAAGCTTGGGAAAGGAGTCTAATGTGTAAATCATTTGAAGTGAAAGAATTCAAATTCTGAAATTTGAAAGCAGTGAGGCATTTCCAGTCTTGTTCTGAAGGTTCCGTTTTCCCACGGGTACATCTAGGATCTGTTTGTGAGTCTTTGCTGATGCTCACTAATTGTACTGTGGGCCAAGTCTGTCTGTGTGAATGCCCTAGGAACACTTGCAATGCACTGTGTCTATCGGTCCCACTAGGAATCACACAGTCCAGGCAGGCTGACAAACGAGGGAGCACAAACCATGGTACATGACCCAGAGCAGCTAAAAGTAGGAAAAGATGAGGCCACTTGGGAAAGGTGCTCAGAACAGGAAGTGGCCAAGGTGGACCCTTTGGCTGAATAAGAGAGCTAATTAAGTAAAGAAATAGAACAGAACAGGAGAATGAGAGCCAAGCCAACGCTTGAAAGCATGGAGGAGAGAAAACAAGTGATACTGGAATGACAGGAGCTCAGCCTGTTGCATCAGGTTCAAGGGCAACTGGAAGGAGAGAAGAGGCATATCAGTCAGCTGGTCTGGCAGAGAGGCAGAAGGGGTTAGTACTGAGTGGGCTAGTACTGAGTGTGCAGAGCCAGCCTGGCTGGCAGCTTTCCAAGTAGTGGACATGTGCAGGGATCTCACTTGGAATTTAAGATGCATTGATGAATGATGATGCTGACATGACTACTTCTGTCTTGATCCATTGATGAAAGATGATGCTGACATGACTACTTCTGTCTTGATCCATCTTCACTCTATTTCCCATGATTCCCCCCCAAACTAGGTAAGTTTCTATTCTAAATACATCAGTTTCTCTTGTTATGATGAAAAATCCAAAATAGAAAACAGCCAAAAGTAAAAGGAGTAAGGCAGCAGTATACTAGCTATCATCAGGTCTGACTTTTTACATTGTTCGGGGGCAAAGGATCCTCTGCTTGTTTTTAAAAAATTTTAATAGCCCCTGTTCACAGTACATGCTGTTTACATTCCTTGTGTAGAGGTGGTACACATACACAACACATCTTCACTCCTTTTAGTCTCCTTTCTCTCCTCTTCTCCCCCTCCCTGCATCTCTTGATCTCCTTCCCATTTGAAGATGTCTCTCTACATGGCACTGTCTCTTATTTTGTGCTTTATTTATAATCTGAGCTTCTCATGTAGGAGAAACCATGCAATATTTAAGCTTGTGTGTCTGATTTATGTCATAGCATTATAGTCTCAAGGTACATCTATTTTCCTACAAATGACTCAAATTTGCCATTCTTTATGGCAGAGTAATACTTCATTGTGTGTAAACACCAAATTTTATTTATCCATCTGTTGATGAACATATAGGCTGCTTCCAAAATTTAGAGGTTGTGAGTAGTGCTACTATAAACATAGATATGCAGGTATCACTATAATTGAATATATTAAACTCTTTCGGGAAGACATCTGGAAGGGAATAACTGGGTCGAATGGGATTTCTACTTTTAATTTTTTGAGGAGTCTCTGTACTGACTCCTACAGTGGTAGTATAGCAGGGTTCCTTTCTTCACCACAGCTGCCCAGATATTTATTATTAGTTGATTTCTTGATGATGGCCATTCTTCCTTGGGTGAAATGGAATCTCAGTGTTGTTTTAATTTGCATTTCTCTAATGGCCATCAATGTTGAGCATTTCCTCACATATTTATTGGCCATTTGTACCTTTTCTGAGAATTGTCTGGTCACCTCTATTGCCCAGTTTTTTATTGAGGCTTTTATTTGGGGGGGCTCTAATTTTTTGAAATCTTTATATATTTTAGATATTAGTTTTCTGTCTGAGGAATGGCTCACAAAACAGTCTTTCTTGTTTTGTAGGTTGGGTGGTCACTCTCTTTGTCATTTATTTGCTGTTTTTGGACCAGATATCATGAAGAAACCTGAAAAGGGTCCGATCTTATAACTAAATGTGTGACCAAGAGACCCACAGAGTGATTTAAATAGCAATATACCTGAGTCAGGACAATTCCTACAGTGTTCATAGATTTGTATGACCAAGGATATTCTTAAGAATAGCATTAACTGGGGCCGGAGGATTAGCTCAGAGGTTCCGGCGCCTGCCTTGCAAGCACAAGTTCCTGAGTTTGATCCCGGTAACCACATACAGTGCTGGGCATGGAGACTCATGCCCACCAGCAATCAACCAGCAATCAGCACCACATACCACAGTGCCTGTAATCCCAGCACTTGGGAGGCAGAGACAGGAGGATTGCTGAGTTCGAAGCTTGCCTGGACTACATAGTGAGCTCAGAGCCAGCCTGAACTACAAAAGTGAGACCCTGTCTCAAAAAAAAAAAAAAAAAAAAAAAAAAAAAAAAAAAAAAAAAAAAAAAAAAAAAAAAAAAAAAAAAAAAAAAAAAAAAAAAAAAAAAAGAATAGCATTAACTATGCAATCAGAGAAACTAATAAAAATTCTCGTCACAATTTTAAGGATGAAATTTGGAGAAAATATCTTTAGTTTAAGTATGTTTTTGGATTTTTATCCCATCTGTTCATTCTCATGTCAGTCACAAGACAAAATGAAAGACCTTGAAGTGGAATCTATAATCTGTCCCTTTAAAGAACACATTTAAGCCCTAGTTTTAAGTGGTTCTCAGCACATAGCAGCATAGGACTCAGTAAATAATTGATATAAATTAATGGCCAATGAAAGAAACATATCCGTACTGATCTGTAATTACTGGAAGTAACTTCATATATTTTTCATAAAAGTGTCATTTTATTGCAGTTTTCTCTAAAATTCAGTATATTTAGAATTTAAATTGCTTTAATAATTGCTTTCAACCGTTCAGTGGCAGAGCATCTCTGTAATGTGAGCGTCTGAGATGCTGGCTTTGGGGCTCCGTTCTCATCTTCTGGTTCCGCTCGGTCTCTGACCAGGATGGTGACACAGTGAAGCCAGTGTGGGTGAGGAGGAGAACCTCAGGGGCACTCAGCAGCCTGCCACTCTGAGCAGGGTCCCAAGGAGCCTCACCGAGAAGGTGGTGGCATCCGAAGTCCACAGAAGCCACTCTGAGTTGACACGAGTGTGAGTGTATGATCCAGGTGACGGCGCTTCCAGTTGGGGACAGTCTAGACAGATGACTCCACAGTGAAGTGAGGCCTGAAAGCAAGGCCTGACATCTCATCTCGTGTTCTGGTTAATTGTACCAAGACAGCCATTCAGGCAAAGAAAAAGCATAAACAAGTAAAGGCCATAGCGGCGGCAGCAGAGGTCACTGGCTGCTTTTGATCAGGAAACTGATTTTTGTTGTTAGGAGCACAGTTTTTCTGGGGGTTCAACAAACTGTGGTTCTCTCTCTGGTTCTGACACTTGCCAGCAAGACAAAACTCTAGCAACTTGACTCTCTATTTCCTCATCTGTGAAATGCATAATAATACCCACTCAATAAAATGATTTACAGAAAACTATGTGAACAAGTAGAAAAGTTTTGGTGAAATTAATAGCAGCATCTGCAAATGAATCAGAGCAACCTAAACTAGTGCTAAGAGAAAAAGATCCATCTCCAATGTATGTGTCCTTTGGTTTATGTGCATCATGTGGGGAAAGTAAGAAGGGGCAAAAACTCCCTGGAGAGCTCAGCAAGTCAAGAAGACTATGCAAACTTTACAGACCAAGCTGACCTTTGAAGGACTAGTTTTAGAATATACAAGTTATAAATTTTCTTAAGTTTTACATGTTAATTTCCATCACTGTGACTAAACACCTGAAATAAGCAATCAATGTAAAGAAAAAGTTTATTGATGTTATGGTTTCAGAGATGTCAGTCCATGGTCACTCACCCCTATGGTTCTGAGCCTGTGGGAGCACAGTACAACATGGTCAGAGTGCGTGGCGATAGAGGATGGTTCCACTGGTGCTGGCCACAAAGGAAAGCAGGAGGCAGGAGGGGAGATGGGCTCCCAGAGTCCTCTTCCAGGCCATATCCCCAATGACCTGATTTCTATCCATTAGGTTCCATTTCTGAATGGTTATACCACCTTCCACTACTGCCACAAGCTGGTAACCAAGTGTCCAACACATTGGCACTTGGTAGCATTTAAGAGTTAAATGACAGCATATTACAACATTCTATTTCCTACTATTAAAGATTCCCTAAAAATGAAGACATGTATTAGGCAACATTCAATTCTATAACCTTAGCTGAGGATTTGGTTAATACTAATATAAATAGGAATTCCAGAAAACAACTCTTTGAGGGATAAACTTACCTGTGGGTTTCTTTTTCTCATTTCTCTTTTTCTCCTTTCTTGTCTCTTTCATTTTCTCTTTCTCCTCTTCCTTCTTCATGATTTGGTGGGTAAGTGAATGCTTCTTACCTTAAAGATGAAAAAGGGAAAATTTTCACATTTTGATTTTACCATGAGCTGTTAGATGTCGTACAAGGCCACCAGGATTCAAGTCCCAAACCTGCGACCCACGGTGAATAAAGTCCTTTGTTCACTTTATAGCTTCTGGCAGGTATTGGCTTACAAATCCTTTTCTTCTCTTCCTGTTCACACAGCCAGAGACATTACTTTCCAGCCTCACTTCAAGGTAGGTGTGAACACAGGCTGCAGGTGGCCAGTGTGATGTAGTTAGAAATGGTAGTTTTCACTTCTAGGCTTCTCATTTTACCATTTTTTCCCTGTCGATATTAGAAGTGACAAATGATTTTACAAGAGATTCTAAATCCTAGGGATGCCAGAGAAACCGAATGGAGCAGGCTGGATCCTTGAACACCATGGAGATAGCTGCTTGAAACAAAACTGCATTTAATTTGGGTATGAGGAAGAAACTGACTTATTGCATTACTCTTCAAAAATAGAGATTGGTTATTATAGCAGCTAGCCTTCCTTGACTATCACAGGAATGATTTTTAGCCACTTGCATGCACACAAACCTTCATTTTATCTTACTGTGCTCTTCTGAGGTGCAGAGAGTTGCCTAGGACTTGCTGTTGATGTTTCACTTAGATGAAACCCATTCCCAAGTCCCATAGACTCTCTGATTAGGAAGGTTCATATCATTCATGATTTGTAGATTGATGAGCATAACTCTACAAGCACTTTTGTATGTTTTCTTGATGTGAAACACTGGGATAGGTATTTGGGACATAGAGGCAATTGGTCCTCAAAGATCATTTAGTTCAGTTGCAATAAATTCATGTCTTCTGTCCGTCTACACTACTGTTCAAAATTAAACATATTCTGGGATGAGGTAAAGCTATCAATATATAAATCAGCCTAAGCGAGAGAAAGAAGGGCCAAAGAGAGCTGGAGAGTGAAGAAGCCAGCCAAAAGTGCAAGTAACAATCTTGAACACCGTGCTAGCCTAACAAAATGTATCTTCTGATTGGATTTAGCCTGCTGCCTCCCAGTGTGTGATCCCTGTTCAATGACATGTCTAGGTTGAGCTTGTGATCATTGAGCTGCAGTCCTTATACTTCTAATTGGTCAGAACAGATCTATGTCCTTGGTGAGGCCCCTTAGAAAGCTACAAATTTAAGTCTCAGACTTCTGTTTGTGTGGCCTGTAAGACAGACTTTCTTCTATTCATTTTCTTTGCATGAGATGTTAGACCTAGCTACTATGTCGTTCTTGCAATTGCGAGTGGAAAATAGGTCTGAGAATAAACCCAGATATACACACAGATACAAGATGATATCAGCCAAGCCCCAATTGGGATGTTTCTTAAGGCAGTTATCTCTTGTTATTTTTAGTTTTTTCATTCAATATTTACCTTATTTACTTAAGCTTACTTGGATTGGGTTGGGGTTTTATTTGCTCACAAACTGATAAGTTCTTCTGAAAGGATTATAATGGATACAGTTTCTTTGAATTCTTAAATACAGCAGATGTACTGCAGAGGGTCCAGCAAGTTACTTGTACCAATTTTCAAGTCTGCATATCTGAGTATTCATGGTGGAGATCAGTAGTTAGACTGTATGGGAGCCAATGTGAGCTATGTCAGTAAAAGGCTGGGCATCTGAGGACTCTTAGAGGAAACGAACCCCTCATTAGCACAGGTGTACAATGGGCTTACTTATATAATCATAAATCAACCATGCATGTATAGATTGGTTATACAAGGTTACACAGCTGTTGTTTTTTAGTTACCTCAGTATATGATAACAGGATACTATAACTGCTGGGAAAATGAAGAAGATTTACTGATGCTTATGCCAATGTCTTTCCCATGTGCTTTCTTTTCTTTGGGGCTCTTACCTGAAAAGACACCTCTTGACCTCTCAATTGTAATGACTGGGATGGGCGAGATTTCCAATGAAAGAAAAAGAATGAAAGAAAAGTAGGAAATGATAGGAGTGAACAAAGGAGGAAGAAGTGAAGAGGATGGAGAGGAGAGAGAAGAGAAAAAAGGAAAGAGTGAAAGGATGAGGAAAGCAAAGAGAATAAAAAGAAAAGACTTCAAGGAAAAAGATCATATTGTGAAGAAAAATATTGAAACACATTTCTATTTTATTTCTGCATCATAAGTGAGGCTTGTTGTAAGTCTCATTTAATGTCTTACTATTACTTAGCTCTAGAGAAAGAGTTTGCAGTTGAGAGTCCAACGGATAAAGAAAGCTTATTAGACCTAAGGAAATGGAGGCACATTCCGAGAGCCTATATATTCTAAGTTTCACACCACACTGTGCAGCTTGGCCAGTGAAGCAGACATGTGGTATGCACATGAGTCAATCAATCAACCATCCAACATTTATTGGGCACTGATTGTGCCAGGAACCCTGGGTGCAGGGATAAATTGTGGTCACAGCTGTCTCTTAGGCCAGTGGACACCAGAGAGGTAAGTTCCTTACACTTGAAATATAACATTACACAGAACCTAATTTCCCATTTTTCTGTGGTTTAAGGATAGATGAGCAGAAAGGCATTGTACATTTGGACTGAGATTATCCTATCCCAGGATTAGGAAAGAGTTAAATGGGTGTGAAGAAATTAACAACACACATGAACGCAGCTCAGCTCCTAGCATTCACATTGGTGCATCCAGTCTGAGATGTAACATTTTGTGTGTAAAATTTAAAGATGTATAAATTATTCATATCCTGTGAATGACCCAAGATGATTCATTCAAAAGAAAGTTCAAAGATTTCTTTCACTGTGCTTCATGGCTATCGATGTCTCCATCCCAAAGGTCTTCAAGAAAGACCTTCAGACAGCATTGGTCTGGTGCCTGGCATCCTCCTGTGCACGTGGGAAGAGCCACCTGCTGGAGCTTCAGCCAGGTTTCCTTGAGTAGACCCCCATCATGCCCGGTGCTGTGCTGGGTCTTCCTAAGTGCATTATTTCATGAACTTGGAGAGCAAAATGAACCCCAGAGAGCAAAGAGAGATCAAATGCAAGCAAAAACTTTTCCTCATGGGAAAGCCACACCCTGTGTGACAGCCTCATCCAGCTGGGAGGGGCTGTTCCTGCTTCTGCTCTAGAGGGGACGACACTAATTCTAAGGAATAGCTATGGCACTGCAGCAAGCACCAAGGCTGCCAGGTGCTGTCTTGGGACTCTGGTTTCATTGATGTGTGTTTAATAGAATGACCACAGTATTTCCAGCAAACAGGTGACTGTCACATCTGGAGTCCCACCACGTGGTTCATCCTTCTTGGTTGTCAAAACTCATGCAGTAATGTCTAATTGAGGTGGAAATAGCAGAGTTAATAAATTAATTTTACAGTGTTCTTAATTGGCTTCCACTTAGCTGAAACACCAGACACAATAAGATCCACTAGGTGTGGCCCCCAAACCCCAGATCTTCACTGCTAATAAGTCACTCTTTAGGTGGCCTTTGAACTTTAACCACTTTCAGGATCTGAGAAACAAGAGTCAGCAATGTCTGTAACCAATTTCTCTTCTCTCCAGCTTTATTTGATATTATAAAGATGTAAATTAATTAAATGCTCCATTACTAGATAAAAAATGAGCATGAAAATTAAAATTTGTTGCTTCTCGGAAACTATATTAATTTCTTATTACTGCTGTAATAAATTCCCACAAACTTGATGGCTTAAAATGTTTAAAATTTCTCTTTCTTTTCATTTAGTCAAGGCATATTTGCTGTGCATCAGCTGGTTCCAGGTTCTGTTTTATGCACTGTAAATTCAATGGAGGAGAAAAGGATGAAATCCTACCCGCAGGGGGCCGGGGTGGGGCAGAGAACATAGATAAGCAGATGGCAAGAAGAGTATTGTAGCTTCCAGTGGGTATAATGGAGGAGCTTTCTATTTTTTGGCCTTTCTTGTAGCCTCTCTGTAACATGCCTGTTTGTGCCCATCCATCTTTGTAACTTCCAGATTGCCTACCATCATGACATCTGTGTGTATTTGCAGAAAGAAGGAAGGAAGGAAGGAAGGAAGGAAGGAAGGAAGGAAGGAAGGAAGGAAGGAAGGAAGGAAG
>PVIC010025720.1:0-13559 GCA_004025085.1 Thryonomys swinderianus
TATATAAATATATACTGTGTTTATACTGCAGTACAATACATACAAGTTCCTAGGAAATTTCATTTAAACAAAATGGTTTAAATAGCAGCTCTCAGCTAGTTTTCTATAGATAGCAATGGTGAGGTATTTACTATATTTAATAAATACATTTTTGTTTGTAATTTATTTATATTTTGGAATAAAAAACAAAAAATGTAAAGCTAAATGATTTCCTGAATTTTTTCTACATTTGATGAAAGACTCATAAACCAAATGTTCGACATAACAATAGTGTAAGCTTTTCCAATAATAAAATGGTCAAACAACATGGTAAATACAGATAACATAAAAGGTCACTTCAAGTGCCACTAACGTGCTACAAACTATCTGTGCCAGCACGAGAAAAACTCAAAGCAAAGAAATTTCCCAGCTCTTTCCACACCACTTCGGGCTCCGGTGAGCCACACACAGGGCGGCCCTGAGGCGCAGCTCCTCCCTCCTGGCGCGCGCCTCCCGCCCTCACCCGCCGCGCCGCACAGTGGGCCTCGGCCGATGGGCTAGATCGAGCTCTAGCGAGTCAGTGCAGCAGGACGCGCACACGCTCATTTAAAACAAAGCAGCTCAGCGCCTTCTTCTCTATTTCTAGCTGAATCAGAGTCAGGCTAGTCCTTCCACATTCTGCAGGCTGGACTTCCACACCACCTTCCTGAATCAGATGTGATCACTGCTTTCCTACCAGAAAGCAGTGGAGTCTGTCAAGAGTCTTCCTTTTTTACCAGACAGTTCTCCTAAGCCCATCCACGAGCGCCCCTGTGAAATTCCATTTTAGAAAGGACCTTCTAGTCTCCACCTCTGATGGCCCCTGATGCCTCTTCAGTTCCTCATTTTCCACTATCTCTTGGGTTATGCTGTCTGGTCACTCTGGCCTGTCTTTGGCAAGAATTCATTTAGCTCAGTTTATCTAGAAACCTCCCTCCTGTTGTTTCCTGCTAGTAATTTTCCATGTCCTGACCACGACACTGCTCCGAGCCTAGAAACCTCACTGGCCTGTGCTTTTGCAGTCGAGCCCGACGTCATCAACCACTGCAGAATTTCCATCATAGCAAGTTTATCCAGACGCTCAACCCAGTTGAAACTTATTATTGGTCTTACTTTTTTCACTACTTTCCAATGGAAAACATTCATCCTACATCTTCCGGGAACAAATACAAATATGCATCTATTTATTAAAAAATGATTATTTAAAAACCCAGTCATCCTACAGCTCAAGAGAACATTACCAGCAAGTTCCCATATATCCTTCTGATTCACAAAAGTACACACTATTTAACAGCCAAAGAGACTCATTCTTATTCTTGTTTCTTGAGTTCTCTTTTTAAAAAAATTTATTAGTGTGTATTTCCCATATATAATAAATCCATTCCTTGTGGGGAACTGGTACGTGTTATTAGAGGAACTTGTTCCCCTTTTACTTCCTTGTGTCCTCTTCTGCCTCCCGCCTCTCCTGACCCCCTTTCCACCTTGAAGAGGTGTATCTCTCTGTTTCCTATCATTTATCTTTTGCTTTTAAAATCATTTTAAATTATGTTCCCAGACTGAGAAAATTTGCACCATACCTGTGACCATTTGGATCATGGATGTGACCACTGGAGCTGAAAAACCAGTGACAACTGCATTGTAGTCACACCTTGAGGATTTTTTTTTTCCTTTTTAACTTGCAGACACAGCTTCACTGTGACTCTGGGGTCTCTTTTTCAACTAAGAACTAAGGAATTCTTTAATGTTTTCTATTTGCCTTCAGTGCCCTATACCAATGTTCTGGTTTCTATTTTTGGAAAAAATTCTCTATATTACCTAGCTAATGACACTCCAAGAAGATCAAACTGTCACTGTCCTTTGATGCCATCTACTCTGCATAAACTCTGTCATGGGCTTATGTAGGGTCTTCGTGGGAGACATTTGTAATTCTAACAAGAGTGATATGTACTGACAGTCACTGTAAACAATTTGGTTTTGGATATCAAATCTTAGCAGGGACAGTGTTTAGGAGGAAGGATCACCTCTCGAGGCAAGAGGGTAGAGGGGCTGGATCCTTCTAACTCTGTTGGTCTATGTAAAAAACAAAACCAAAAACAAAAACTGAAGACTCTCAGGACCAAACAGTAAAGATTTCTTCATTCACTGCTGGAAACTCAGAAATAAAAGAACGAAATTGGGCATATTTTGCCCCAGGGTGGTGTTTGGTGATTCAGTTGTATTAGGGAAAAAAAAAAAAGCACCAAGAAGTGAAAACATTAATGCCCAGTTCTGTATGAGCAAAGTCAGGAAAAAGTAATGAAAAAGGAGCTGCCAGGCTGCAGATGAGAGTGATCTGGAGACCATCTCTCAAGCAGAAAACTTAACAATATGAATGTGTAAGAAATACTGAAGGAAAGGGAAGATTGTTAGACATTCAGAACTCTATTTGATTCAGATTTCACACGGAATAAACTGTAAGTTGGTCCTGGTATGACTGAACAAAAGAATACTTGAAGATCATTGGAGTGGAGAGGTTGAAATTCAATGAAACCAGTATGATTGTTATAATACTATTTGTCATTAAAATAAAAATAATCATAAGTATACCGAGTTCAATTTTTGAAGTATTACCCTGTGGTAGAATATTGGATTTTATTATTCAAAGAAATATATCTATTCACTTGTGCTTCAGTATCACACACACAACAGTATGTGGGCTCCTAAGTAATCCAGATATTCTCAGCATATCCAGATTATTTGTATTTTGTTCTAATAATGTTTCTCCATATGAGGTAAAATACATGTGTCAGCTATACCTCATTTCCACTGGTACATGGGCAAGCTTCATAAAAATTTTAATTTGTT
The DNA here is from genome assembly GCA_004025085.1 of Thryonomys swinderianus. Taxonomy (NCBI): domain Eukaryota; kingdom Metazoa; phylum Chordata; class Mammalia; order Rodentia; family Thryonomyidae; genus Thryonomys; species Thryonomys swinderianus. The sequence goes on from PVIC010025720.1 coordinate 2,863, forward strand.
TATTTGATGTGTATTGGGAAAAGGGCACCTCAGATTCTCAATTTTATTGCTTTGGTAAGGTGTTCATGTATATAGTAGAAATACTGAACCTATTTAATAAAAATATTAAACAATACTCTAGTGAAAATAAGTTAAGGATACATCACAAAGGTAGTAAATGACTAAGTCTGGAAAAACTGAATGACATTATTTTGTCTCCCAAATGTCTTTCTTGCTCTGATCCTAGTCTGGTCTGAATTTATAGTTTTTCTTTAATATCTGAGGGGAAAGGTGTATAATTTTTCATGCAAAATGCTCATTTGGGGTACATTCTATGAAATATACTTGCATTTTAAAGGCGATGACTCAGTGCATAAACTTTAACCAACTATTTTTGTTCATTTCTCCCTTTAGAAATGCCACCAAGGATCCAGAAATAGAAAAGAAAAGGCTACACTTCAAGAAGAGTAAAAAATTTCATATAAACAGATCTGTGTACATGATAGATACATGTCCAACATTTAAAGGGACCAGAGTTAAAAGACAAGGGAACTGCCTTGCCTTATTTAATCCCTGAGAAGAAAAAAATCTATTTAAATATATATTTACACACTTAAGATAATCCTTTAGCCTTTTAAGACACTTTATTACATGGTATCTAAGTGAAGACATAGAGAATGAAATTGAAAGGATGGACTTCAAAGCCAGAAAGCTACATGGCTAGTGAAATTTTTGAGGTTATTGTGCTTAAAATTTTATTTTTCCTTACTAGCTCCAAATTAATGTAATTGTTATACTTATTATCTTAATTAAGAGATTTGAATACGAGAGTATATAAGGCACTTGAACATGATAATATGTAAAGCATCATGTGCATTCTGCTTAGAGTTTCATTCAACTGATATTTACGTAACACTTGCAGTGTGTAAGGTCCTGTCCTAATGTTTGTGGGTGCCTTGGTGATTAATACAAGAAGAAATCTTTAATATTCTTCTGGAGATTGAAACCTCATTTGAAAGGTAATAAATAATTACTTTGTAGGATGGAGGGTGTATTAGTCTGTTTTCATTACTCTAGTGAAATGCCTGAGACAGGCTTTTAGAACAATTTATTTAGCTCATAATTCTGGGGTTGAAGGGAATGGTACTGACCTCACCTTAGCTCCATGAGAATCTTCTATGTCAAATCACCTCAAGGACAATGTTTAAGAGGAAAGATTATTTTTTTAGACAAGAGAGGTTGGAGCCCCAGGACACTTTCCAAGGAGAGGTCCCCAGTGACCTAAAAACCTCGTACTCGGCTCCATCTCTTGGAGGTCAACTACCTCTCACTACCACACTGAAGCCCATGTCTCCAACATATGACCTTTGGAGGGCACAAGCTACATCCCAACCATAGCAGAAGGTAATAAATGCTACACATAAAATAAATCAAGCAAGATGATAAGTAGGAGCAGGGAGGTGCAAAGTTTCATAAGGTGATGAGAAATGGCTTCATTGAAAGATGAGCATGGAATCAAAATTTCAAAATTGTGTGAGAGTAAGCCCTGTGGCTTTTACAGGGAGAATATTTCAGAGGAGAATATAGGTATCTAAGCTCAGGCTGGGGTACGTCAGATGTGCCTGAAGAAGATATGAATCAGTTGTAGACAATGAACATAGAGTGATCAACATAGAGCCAGTACAAACATGGCTTTGTTTCTAGGACATTGGCAGGACTGTGGCTTTTACTTTCTATGAGACAGGAGAACACTGGAAGCCTTGAGCACAGGTGTGGCCTATTGACTCTTACTTTAAGAGATTAAAGGAAGCATAGAGAGGGGTACGATGAAAGAAACCAAAGAAGAGCCTAATATAACAATTCAGCCCTAAGATGCTTATACCAGAAAGGTAGCCATGAAGGTGACCAAAATTTAGACTCTGAAATATTTTAATAATAGAATAATAGAACTCATTGGTAGATGTCACATAACTTGTATATATTTTCTTCATTATAAGTGAATAAATCTAACACAAATAGACTTGACCAAAACAGTGCAATTAGTTTATAGGGCAGCAAGAATGCCTAGAAGCAAGGCACCTAGAGAAAAACTTCTGTTTCCATTCTCTGTACTTACACTGCTTCTCAGTGTTATGTTTATGCTCTCCAGTCATATCTGTAGGCATCTGGACCTGTGCAATGATAGAAATTCTGAATTTCTAGAATTTTGCTGAGTCACAGCTACTTTGTTGTTTATTGTTTTTGCATGAAACAGTGTAAGACCATTAAAGCATTCGCAGATCTGACAAAACAGTATTTCACGACTTACAACATGTTTGCTGAAATGCTAAGGCTGAGGAATGACTGTTGGGATAAAGTGTGAATGAATCAGTGTGGCTTCCTTGAAAAAAAGAACAATTCGGAGAGAAAATGCATTCATTTTTCCTCTTCTGTTTTTTGTATACTCTGTGACCATGTGAAATAAATGAAAACTACTGTGGAAAAGTTGAGACAAACAGCTCTACTAGAGAAGTCATGTGAACTTTTCTACTAATGCTTCTGTATCCAGCACCTTTTGCCCAAGAAAGGGAACATTCTCATTTGATCCCAGGAAGTCATTTGTCCTGAGGGCCCTTGAATTAACCTTCAGGATAAAAGAAAGTGCAGGCTGCATCTGATGAAGCAGTGCTGGCTTCCCTCTCATGACTAAGTCAATTGATAGGCACTAAGTTTCCGAGTGCTCTCTCCCATGGCAGCCTGATTGCAGGGAGCACTCAGAGTTGAAGGGCGATGACACTAGAATTGCAAGTGCCCTAGAAGGATGAGGGGAGACGGACTTGGCAGCAAGCAGCATTCACCTGGTCTCATTAATGGAGAACTGACCTAACCATTTCAAGATTTTTATACTTGGGTTTGGCAAGAAAAGAGCTGCTTTGAAGCCAGTTCAACAATCCAGACAAAAAATTGGAGTGTCACTTGGCTTGTGTCCTGTAAGTTGGCTGATAATGTCCTATAAAGTAGGACAAAAATAATGGCTTTTTCCATTCACAACTGCTTAGCCCAACTATATCCCTAAATATGAGATGACCTCAGGCAATCTACCAGGGAAACATGCTGAGAAGATGAACAATTGCATGTGTGTGTGTGTCTGTGTGTGTGTGTTACAAGAATGAGGCAGTGGCAGAAAAATAGCAAGATTTGTTTTCATGTGAACTTTATAATGGTCTCATGTCAATTCACGGCTATGGATGTGTTGTAGATAATGCAGGTAACTGAAAAAATAATTCAGATCACCAGGATCTGAGAAGAAACAAAGATAAAACTTATAAATGAGTGGATTGTTAGTGATCAAAATAAGATTGCTAAATGAAAGATGCCAAGATACACAGTTGTAGTGAACTTGAGATACACAGGAACTCTTAATGTAGTAGATCATAAAGATATTTTACTTCATTTATTATTTCATGTTACAATATATTTAATATTTTTATTATTTCAGTATTTTGATATGTCTCAAATAATATATAAAGCATCCTTAAACTAAAAAAATACTATTTAATGTCCGTATTTGCTAAATCGGGTAACTGTAAATAAAAAGGTCCTCAGTATCAACAAGCAAAATTTTTAGAAGAATATATTTTCTAGGAAGACTGAAAATGACTCTAATTCCAGTTTTGTCTTAACCAGATGTGGGATCTTGAATTTGTCATTTAATCTATCCGTATTTTTGTGTTCTCAGCCTGAAACTCAGGTGTCAGTTGTGTCTTTAAGCACAGTAAGTTTAAATTTTATGTTCATGTTCTCAAAAGCTGTTATCTTAGGATGTGAAGCTTTAGTCTAGATTATTGAGTTGGGTATCATCATTTCCTACTCACTGAGCACCTACCAAGGGTCTGACTTTATGAAATCCTATGATTTAGGATATCAAGCACTTAACCCTGATGTAAACTAATAGCATTAGTAAAATTACCTCTCAGTTTTTACATGAGAAAAAACTCAGCTTCAAAATTTAAATAACTTCCTTTAAGAACACAAAGCTACAAAGTAGCTTATCTGGGTATTAAACCCAGATCTTCATGACATAAGAGCTTATATTATGCAGCACTAACTTCTTTCCAGGAGTGATTCAATTGAACTGAATAACTATGAAGCCTTTCTTTTTGTCTTAAATTCATTGTATAATTAGGTGACATTGAATAAATTTGTATGGATGGGGGAACAAAGACGAGGCACTGAATTACATCATGTATAGAAACAGAAAGAACATCTGTCATTTGGCCAATTTGCAAAGTTATGGCAACATTCTTTACCTTCTTAATTTCACTGCTGCAAGATCCTCACTTCAAAAGGAGACTGCCAACCAGTGGACAGCCTATATTGATTTCAGTCATCTGACAAACTTCTGTTGAAAGAGTATGGGCTCACAATTTGTGTCAATAAGTGTATAGCACATGATACCAGCCACTGGTTTGTAATACTCCAAGAAGATGTGATGTATATACCAGGACATGAGAACTGCCAGATACCTGTGAAAAGAACGTCTTCCCTCTCCAGGTTTCTTGTCTCTTCTAGATCATTCTGGACTCTCATTTTTTTCTTGCTTCTTTGTTAAGTACTGAACTTTTTTTTAACAGAAATATATATAGATTTAAATCTCTTGCTTCTGTGTAAAGGTTGATGTCTACTTAGTTCACAGCTAACATCAAACACTCACATACTATTTTATGAATTATATTTTATGAATTATAAGGACTACCAATAATAATATAAGGACTACCAATACTGCAATAGAAGATGATATATTTGTATGTATGTTATCCACAAAATTTGCAAGATATGTGTGTATAATAATAAAAAACTAGTTTATATTGTTCCTTTTTAAAGGAATGTACATAAATGATTATAACAGGGAGAAAATTCTTCATTAGATAAACAATTATAACTGTGTATAAAAATAGGATATTTATCTTTTGGAAGATATAAATCATGAAGTAACATTTAATTTTCAAATTAGGAACTGTCAACTAAACTAGGCTTTAATTTGATTTGTCCTGAAACCAGCGCAGATTTCAAGAATATTCATTATCTATTGAAATACGAAATTATAATATCTCAATCTAAAGAGTATGCATTGCTTTTTCAAGTTAGTCAACTTACTTAAATCAATTCTACATTGAGGGAATAGCACAAACCAAATTAAAAGAAAACAAATAAAAGTCGGGTTCTTTCTTGAAAATGATTGAGATATTTTAAATCTCTAAACACTTTAGCTTTTATGCGTAAGGTTTGACAAGTGGAAAAGAACATGTTTCTTATTATAATTGCTTATTTCCTTTGAACTTAACATTCACCTTGATGTTCCCATGTTCCTTTCAAGGGAGACAAACTCTATGGACTTTAAGGGGTTTATTTGTTTTTGTTTTGTTTTGTTTTTGTTTTTGTTTCTGAGACAGGGTCTCACTTTGTAGTTCAGGCTGGCCTTGTAGCCCAGGTAAACTTGAAACTCAGCAACCTCCTGCCTCTGCCTCCCGAGTGCTGGGATTACCGCCGTGAGCCACAATGACAGGCGACTTTAAGTTATTTTGATCATTAGTTAAGAAAAGGTTCCAAGATAATACTCACATCATGATTCTTGATGCTGCCTTTGGATGCTCCTTCATCTTCCAGCTCCAACTCCTTAGCCTTTAAATAGACATTTCTCTGCCTCCGATGTAAACTATGCGGGCTTTCAGCACAGATTCATTTTGCTGATTACAGCGAGCTTCCAGGGCTTTGACCTATGATTGTTACTGGATCCCCCAGCTCATCAGTACAGAAACAGGATGGCAGAGGCCCGTAGGGGAAATCTGCTCTCATGGTGGTGCACCAGGAGCAGAGAGAAAACACTGGGATCCTGATAGGCATGAACTGTCTGGAGTTTTCTAAAGTCAAATTGATAAAGGGAAATAAGGATCTCAAAGATTCGAATTCCCAGCTCCAGACACATATAAAAATCAATGTTTTTAAGGGTCAGGGATTTAGCTCCAGTGGTACCACGCCAACCTTGAATGCACAAGGGCCTGAGTTTGATCCCTGGTACTGCAAAAACAAAACAAAACAAACACAAACAAACAAACAAACAAACAAAAACAACAACAGCAGCAATGTTTTAAAGCTTGTCCTAAAGGAAAAATGTCTATTTTATTCATAGGGTTGAAGTTGCTAAGAACCAAGGACAAGCTCTCATAATTAAATGAGCTAAATTACAGTGCACTTTCATTGCTCAGCCCAGAGGCATGTTTGAAGTGAAGGGGAGGCGGCCGATTTGAAAATCCTGGGATCTCATGGGATGGAGATTTTTGGGAAGAACCTGAGAAGGCCAGGGACATTGAACTCTATAATTCTGAAATTATTTTGTTGGCAGACAAGATTTCCTCCACTCCTATTGGTGAAGGAATCCCAACCCCCAGTCCCTGTGGTGTTGGCCTCTCCTCTTATACTGGAGGAAAATACTCTTGTGCTCCCCATGGTAACTGCAATGACTCTTTCTGGGGAATTATTAAGTAGGACAATGCGGACACCCCTCAGCCTTCACTGTCACCACCCACTTTTGCCTCTAGACTTATCACTAGACCCAAATCTCAGAAGGGTCTTAATGGTGATGTACACAGCATGACCCACAAGGAGGTTCACTACACTCCCAAAGAACTTCTAGAGCTTTCTAATCTTAATGGTGATGTACACAGCATGACCCACAAGGAGGTTCACTACACTCCCAAAGAACTTCTAGAGCTTTCTAATTCACACAAAGAAAGGTCCAAGAACAGATTTTAAGGATGTAGGATAATGGTGAAAGAAATACAAATCTTGAGTAGGCTATGCTCCTTGACATGGCCCTATTAAGATGTTAGTGAAGGGTACATCTTTTCCTGGACTCTCACAGTGTACAAGATTTGTTTTACCTGGCACATCCACTCCATTCCATTATTACCATTACATGAGTCTTTAAATACCTTCATCAACAGTAAAACTAGAAATACTTTTAAATAGAGGTTCTGAACTTAATATTAATTTGTTGAGTTTTAAAAGATACCAATGGTTAATTTGGCTGGTTGGATGAAGTATGGATCAAGCGATGCCGCTGTGGATGATCTGGAGATGTCTGATACTTACTGATTTACTGTTGATGAGGGTATTCAGAGGCCCAGGTAAATGCAAATGATGGAACAGATTTACCACGTAAAGCATAATCCTCACGCTAGAATGGAAAATGTACCCTTCACCGATATCAGGATGCAAAATTGTGAGGGAAGCACCAACATCCTTGAGGAACCGCTTTACTGATTTTTTCCAACTGCCTGACCTTGTGATAAAGATCACAAACTTACAACCAGCATGTTTCACTGGCTCCTGATGTGGCAATGTTAATTGACAAAGACAAGGTGGGCATACTTACCACAATGGACAGGACATGCAAACCAGTGATTGGAATGGCTGATGAAATGTGGTGTTCCCAAAAGTAAAACAGATAAGAGATCTATAACATTTTTACATAAGCAGAAAAATTTAAGGACAGATGAGCAAAATCTATCTCAAATTGTAGCAACAAAGAATCATGGCCTCTTAACCAATTCCCAGTTTAGAGGCCCAGAACTCTTTAGATGAAGCGAGACTTAGTTCCCTTAGAAAAACTCCAAAAGGGGCTGGAGATTTAGCTCAGTGATTCCGATGCCTGCCTAGCAAGCACAAGGTCCCTGGTTTGATCCCTGGTAACCACATAAATCAATACCAGACGTAGTAACTCATGGTCATCAGCAATTAGTACCACATACCACAGTGCCAGGCATGGTGCCTCATTCTGTATTTCTAGCACTCAGGAGGCAGAGGCAGGAGGATTGCCGAGTTTGAGGCTTTCCTGGGCTACATAGTGAGCTCAGAGCCAGCCTGACCTACAAATCCAGACCCTGTCTCAAAAAAAAAAACAACCAAAACCAACCAAACAAACAAAAACCTCCAGAAGGTATAATATGTCATAGTAAACCTCCAATAAGAGCAGGAGCCTATGGAGGTCAGGTGATCACTGGAACTTTAGCTAAGGTCTGACTCACAGTGAGTCCAGCAGGTAGCTGAATCCATCCTGTGATCATATCTCCAGTTCCAGAATGCCTGATTGAGATGGACCTATTGCAGGACCCATGTATTTTTTTTCCTTAAAATATATTGTGAGAGCAATAATGACTGGAAAGGGCACACCAAAGCCTTCAGAGTTGCTTCTCACTGGAAAAATAGTAAATAAAACAATGCTGTATCCTGGAGGGTTGCAGAGACTAGTGCCACCAAAGAAAGCTTGAATGATGCAATGCTGGTGGTGAGACATGTTCTCTATAGGGCATGGACAGCCTTGCCATAGTGGCACAGGTGGTTATACCTCTCTTTTGAGGGACCTTCACTTACTGTCTGTGGCTTTCTTCAACCTACATGACTCTGGCTTCTCCATAGTTTTGAGGACTTCAAAACATTTTTGCTTTAATCTCACAGCTTCACATATTGCCTTCTAGGGAGCAATTTGTCTGGTCTTCCAGGCCTCCTTACATCTGGGTAGAAGCATCCTGACTCCACAGCTCTTGCATCATACACACATGTAATATCAGCAATATATGGAGGATGCCAAGATCTACTGCTAGCTTGAGCAGTAACTTGGTCCCTTGGATCATGGGTGTAGAGCTCTGGAAGTAGCTGGATGGCTGAGCAATGTGAATTGAATGCCAGGAATCAATTTCTCAAATAAACTTTCTCTGGAAGGGTGTCCAGCAGCTTTCTTCTCAAAGTGATCTTTTGCTTTTATACTCTTGAGTTTGCAAGGGCTATTGTAATGATTCCTGAGAAGCTTTTAAGACATTTTTTTTCTAATTTTCTATTCAAAAAGACTTGGCTTTTACTTCATTTCTTCAGTAAGCATGCTTTTTAAGACACGAACTATGTAAGTGCTTCATTTCTGGAAAAACTAAAAACTTCAAATGGGATTTTTTTGCTCCTGATTCAGGGTGAGTGGTGTCCATGCTACTGCCTAAATGTTGGCTTGCCTTGAATTTTCCACCGTGAAATTAATTAGTCTATCACCCTTAATCTCAGTATCTGTAAACTCTTACAACATAAACAAACTATACATAAATTTTCTGACAGAGTATAATGTAGATGGTCTTGAACCTAACACAGTCCTTTTCCAAACTAAAACTTCCTGAACCTGGTCTTTACTGTCTGCATTTCTATCAGCATTCCAATCTTTTGAGTTTTAACCAGAATTTCCCATCAAACTTGCCTTATAGTTTTCTAGTGTTTCTCTGACCAGCATTTCTAAACCTTTCCAAACAACTTTTGTGAATCAGTTTCAAAGGTTCTAAGTAACATGATCAAATAACAGTCGCAGAAATATCCCTACTCAGGCTGGCAATTTAGCTCAGTGGTTCTGGCATCTGCCTGGCAAACACAAGGTCCCAAGTTTGACCCCTGATCCCCAGTACCACATATCACAGTGCTGGGTGTGGTGACTCATGGCTGTAATTCTGGCACTTGGAAGACAGAGGCAGGAGAATTGCTGTGAGTTCGAGGTTAGCCTGGGCTACATGGTGAATTCATAGCCAGCATGGACTACAAAATGAGACCATATATTAAAAAAAAATTTTTAAAAAGGCCCTACTCTAGATCTTAGTTACTTTCTTGCCATTGGAACAAGATCCTTAACACATACAACTTAAAGAAGTTTGTTTTGCCTCAGGTTTTCATACTTGCTTCACACAATGATGGATACAGGGGAAGGTTCTAGGGAGAAAGTGGCTTGTGATATGGCATTCAGAAAGCAGAAAGCAAAGCAGTGAGCTGGGAAAGGAAATGTACATTTCAGTTTTGGGTTCATAAGGAATTGTAGACTCAGGGATTTATTTTCTTTGTAGAGTCTTAAATTGACTCACACATGTATAGGAGTAGAATGAAGGATGGAATCATCATATCTTCCCTACAAACACAGTTTGAATAGGTTTCAAACTAGTTTTCCAATATGTTGTTGAACAAACTAACAAAATTGCAAAATTGAGCCCTGCAGGCACCCATAAAGAGCCCAACTATTTTTCAAAAAGACGTATTTCCCTCTCGCTGACTGAGAATGAAATTTTGAACTTACCTAAACTTCGGAGGCTCCCCTAGGTACCTGAGAATTAGATTCAGAATTACTCACAGTTAGAAACCCTCCCGGGGGATTAGGACAAGCACATGTCCCATCAGGGCTCTATGTGAATTTTTGCCTCCATTGTGTATGTAGGCAGAGGTTTAATTGTTAGATTTTCAATTGAATTTACAAATACCTTGAAATGGACAATGATTTAAAAAGTTTTATTTACCATAAAAGAATATGAAAGAGGAAAATAAACAGTATATGCACACTTTTAATTTAAAAATGCATGTTTTCCTTAGCAGGTATGTCAGAAAACTCTCTTACATACCTCTTCATAATAAAAATCTAAGCTATTAGCTTCAATTAACTCCTCCCATTCATATTTTCATGTATAAAATATTCATTATGGTATTTTTGTCCAAAAAGATATAATTTATCTTACTGATAGATTCGTTAACTCATTTACACACCACATAGCTTCTACATATTTTTGCCTCATTCACAGAATGAAACATAGTGTAATATATGACCCATGGCTAATAATAAATGTTTCTATATCAACTTCATAATATAAATTTATAAGAATAGAAAT
>PVIC010025720.1:13659-25087 GCA_004025085.1 Thryonomys swinderianus
AAAAAAAAAAAAAAAAAAAAAAAAAAAAAAAAAAAAAAAAAAAAAAAAAAAAAAAAAAAAAAAAAAAAAAAAAAAAAAAAAAAAAAAAAAAAAAAAAAAAAAAAAAAAAAAAAAAAAAAAAAAAAAAAAAAAAAAAAAAAAGAGAAAAATTACCAGGAACAAAAGAAAACTGAAAAAAGTATAATGGAAGAGATATAGGACAGTTTTGGAAACTAAATCCAAGATGTAAAGTCTAGCTAAAATGATCATAAAATTTCATTATATGAGGATTATATTAAAAAAAAGGAGTAAAAAATGTGAAGGTTAACATGCAATGATAGAAAATAATAATTTGATGACAGAAAACTGAATCATCAAAATAATATGGAAAAATATTTTTGTAAGGAAAATAGAAGGTAAACACAAGATAATTTTTTTATATTTTAATCTAAAATAAAGTTACCAATGACTAAATTTATCCACCCATGTTAAACATGGACCAGAAAATGTTTTCAGATACTGCCAAACAGCATTAAGGTTGTATCAAGAGATAATTTCTAGGCTGTTGAACAAGGAGGAGGATCTTGTCTTACTGATTAATTTGTAGACCAAACCCTGGGAAAGCGAAACACTTTCAACCACTTTCACCTAATTTACATTTAAATGATATTTATGCATTATGTTTAAGCACAATCACTGCATTCTACCTTATTTTAAATATAAAATAAATCTCAGTAAACTGAGAAGTACTACACTAAGGCCCCATAGCAGAAAATATCTTGAACGTACAAAACTCCTAAAAGTGAAGAACATATTTCCAAATAATGTATAAGTAAAAACAGACATCTCAGGGCCGGAGGGTTAGCACAGTGGTTCTGGCGCCTGCCTCGCAAGCGCAAGGTCCTGAGTTCGATCCCCAGTAACCACATACAATGCTGGGCATAGAGACTCACGCCCACCAACAATCAATACCGCATAGAACAATGTCAGGCATGGTGGCTCACGCCTGTAATCCCAGCACTCGGGGGGCAGAGACAGGAGGATTGCTGAGTTCAAGGCTTGCCTGGGCTACATAGTGAGCTCAGTGCCAGCCTGAACTACAAAGCGAGACCCTGTCTCAAAAAAAAAAAAAAAGACATCTCAGTGAAAATTAAAAAAACATCTTGAAATTTATGATGATGAAACTGAGCTGATCAGTTTGTAGAAATAGTTAAAGCAAAACTGAGAAATGGGGAAATCAACACAGACCCCGAGGAAGTCCAAAGGATCATAAACACATACTTTGAAAATCTATACTCCAAGAAGATGGAAAATCTAGAAGAAATGGAGAAATGGATAGATTCCTAGACACAAATGAACTTCCAAAGCTGAATGAAGAGGATATAAAAATGTTAAACAACCCAATATCAATCTGAGAAATTGAAAATGTAATGAAAAAACTACCAACAAAGAAAAGCCCTGGTCCTGACAGCTTCACTGCTGAATTCTACAAAACTTTTAAAAAAGAGTTAATACCAGTACTTCTCAATCTCTTTAATGAAATTGAAAGGGAAGCAGTACTTTCCAAATCATTCCTTGAAGCAACCATCACCTTGATTCCAAAGGCAGGGAAAGATCCCACCAAAAAAGAAAACTACAGGCCATTCTCTCTAATGAACATTGACACAAAAATCCTCAATAAAATACTGGCAAACAGAATACAGAGAGTTATCAAGAAAATCATACACCCTGATCTAGTCGGATTTATCCCAGGGATGCAAAGTTGGTTCAACATACGTAAATCGATCAATGTAATACACTATATTAACAGACTCAAGGACAAAAACCATATGATTATCTCAATAGATGCAGAAAAAGCGTCTGACAAAATCCAACACCCATTTATGATCAAAACCCTACAGAGAATTGGAATTGATGGACTTTATCTCAATTTAATACAAGCTATTTATGAGAAACCAACAGCCAGCATCATACTCAATGGACAAAAACTGAAACCTTTTACTCTAAGGTAAGGAATGAGACAAGGATGCCTGCTGTCACCACTCTTGTTCAATATAGTACTGGAAACATTAGCCATAGCAATCAGGCAGGACAAAGATATAAAAGGAATAAAGATAGGAAAGGAAGAAGTTAAACTGGCATTATTTGCTGATGGTATGATACTCTATCTAGAGGATCCTAAAAACTCAACCAAAAGACTGCTAGACTTAATTACCAAATTTGGTAGTGTTGCTGGATACAGGGTCAATGCTCAAAAATCAATAGCCTTTGTCTACACAAACAACAGACTCACTGAAAGAGAAATTGGGGAGTCAATCCCTTTCACAGTAGCACCCAGAAAAATGAAATATCTAAGAATCAGCATAACAAAGGAAGTGAAACACCTCTACACTGAAAACTATAGGACTCTGAAAACTGAGATAGAAAAGGAAACCAGAAAGTGGAAGATATCCCTTATTCCTGGGTAGGGAGAACAAACATGGTCAAAATGGCTATACTCCCACAACTACTATACAGATTCAATGCAATTCCAATTGAAATTCCAACGGTATACTTCACAGAGCTATAGAAAATAATACAAAAATTCATCTGAAACCACAAGAAACCTAGAATAGCAAAAGCAATTCTAAGCAACCACGACATGGCAGGGGGTATTACAATCCCCAATTTAAAACTCTACTATAAAGCCGCTGTGATAAAAACTGCATGGCACTGGCAAAGTAAAAGACCTGAGGACCAGTGGAATAGATCAGAAGACCCAGAAACAACTCCAGATACACTAAGCCACCTTATCTTTGACAAAGGAGGCAAACATCCCCAATGGAGGAAAGACAGCCTCTTTAACAAATGGTGCTGGAAAAACTGGGCTTCAACCTGCCAAAAGCTAAAGCTAGACCTATCTCTTTCACCATGCACAAAACTAAACTCACAATGGATATGAGACTTAAACATTAAAACAGAAACAATAAGCCTGCTGGTAAACAGGTTAGGTCAAAATGTTGGAGACATTGGCTTAGGCAGAGACTTTATGAATAAAACCTCTATAGCCCAAGAACTAGCAGAAAGAATCAACAAATAGGATCTCGTCCTACTAAAAAGCTTTTGCACAGCAAAAGAAGTTGCTCACACTGCTAAAAGACAACCAATAACATGGGAAAAAATCTTTACTAGCTGTATATCAGACAAAGGGCTATTATCTACAATATATAAAGAACTCAAACAGATCAGCCTCCCCAAGTTCAAAGACCCAATTAAAAAATGGGCATCTGAAATGAACAGACACTTCTCAGAAGCAGAAGCCCAAGCAGCCAAGAAGCATATGAAGAAATGTTCAACATCACTGGTCATTCGAGAGATGCAAACGAAAACAACACTGAGATTTCATCTCACTCCACAAAAAATGGCTGTTATCACAAAATCAACCAACCATAAATGCTGGCATGGCTGTGGGGAGAGGGGAACCCTTCTCCACTGTTGGTGGGATTGCAGACTTGTTCAACCATTGTGGAGATCCTTGTGGAGATTTCTCAGAAAACTAGGACTAGGGGTCCCATTTGACCCTGCTATCCCCCTGCTAGGAATATACCCCAAAGAATTTTAAAAATCACATTGGAAAGACAGATGTACATCCTTGTTCACAGCAGCTCAGTTCGTAATAGCTCAATCTTGGAAACAACCCAAATGCCCATCAACTAGAGACTGGATAAAGAAGATGTGATTTTTTTTATATAATGGAGTATTACTCTGCCATAAAAATGGCAAGATTGATCCATTTAGGTGCAAATGGAGACACCTTGAGGATATACAAATAAGTGAAATCAATAGATCACAGATAGGCAAATTCCAGATCTTCTCTTTGACATGAACACCTGTAGATGCAAATGAGCTCTAGAAAGTATGACAGCTTTTATAGAGTGGGAAATTTTCATATGAAATATGGTGTGGGAATGTAATGAGGGGAAGGAAAAGAGCATGTATAAAGGGGGTGGGGAGGTGTGGGTGGGGAGGGATATGGGTAAAAATAAGAATTAACTTGTGTCATAGACTGGTTCACATTTCCCAATGTTATACGTGATTGTGAGATGTATATAATTTGTACCAATAAAGAATTCAGTTAAAAAAAACTGAGAGAAAACTTTATAGTTTTAAATACTTTTAGTCTATGAAAAACTCCTAAAATTAGTGTAAACTTCTACTATAAGTATATGGGAAATTAAGTTCAAAATGAGCAAAAGAAACATAAGAAGATGACAAAAATCAATGAAATTAGAAGCAACAGTACCAAAATAGCAAAGAAATCTGAAGTTTATTCCTAAACTGATTGATAAAATGATAAAATGTTTGAACATCAGGAAAAAAATAAACTCAAGAGGACAAAAATGATCAGGAATTAACAATTAGGTGATATCACATATTCTGTAAGCACTAAAAGAACAAGGAAAAATGTAAATAACAACATTATGCCAATAAACTAAGCAACTTCTATGTAATGGATAAAAAACCTCAAAGATAGGAACTGCCAAGTTTTACTCCAAAAAGAAGAGCTAATCTGATTGGCTTCCTATTAGAAATATTAAGTTCACAGTCATAAAACTTCATGCAAAAAAGGTACAGATACAAGGAGTATCATAGGTGAATTCTATAGAACATTGAATGGATAATACTCTTTCTAACCATATTCCCCTGGAAAATAAAATAGGAGAAAACATTTTCTAGACAACATTATATGATCACCATCACATTGATAACCAAATTAAACAGATATTAGATATTGAAGAAATAAATATAAATACAAACTTTATGATGATTGTAAATAGGAAAAACTTCAGTGAATCAAATCTAGTATTTTATAAAATTAATATCTTCTAATGGGCCAGAGGGTTAGCTCAGTGGTTCCAGCGCCTGCCTCACAAGCGTAAGGTCCTGAGTTCGACCCCCGGTAACCACATATAATGCTGGGCGTGGAGACATGCCTACCAACAATCAACACTGCATACCACAATGCCGGACGTGGTGGCTCTCGTCTGTAATCCCAGCACTCAGGAGGCAGAGACAGGAGGATTGCTGAGTTCGTGGCGGCTTGCCTGGGCACCATAGTGAGCTCAGGGCCAGCCTGAACTACAAAACGAGACCCTGTCTCAAAAGCAAAAAAAAAAAAAAAAAAAAAATCTAATAAGAAAAATACAGCTTATTCTATAAAAGATAGGCTTGCTTAATAGTTGAAAATTAATCACCATAGTGACATATTAAAGGACTACAAATTTAAAACCATATGACCATCAGAAACGATACAATAACACTTGACAAAATTAAATGATCCTTCAAGATGGAAACTAAAATAGAAGAGAAACTCATTAATCTGTTAAAGACTATCTACAAATACCTTATTGCTAGTAATATTTTAAGGTGAAAATAGAAAGATTCTAGTACAGTAAGGGGCACCTAATCTACTATCTTCTAGAAATCACATTTTACCAGTATAAAATGTATCATTTAAAATTGATTAAAATATTACATCCCTATGCATAAATATAACAAATATATGCAAGACAGAAGTATATATCTAGACACTGAAAGCTGTAAAATATTTCTGACAGAAATTAAGATCGATTTATGTAGAAAAAAGACATGATTTGAATATAGGTTTTGACTAGTTTGTAGTTCTAGGAAGTAAAATTGTAATCTGGGCACTTATAAAAGGGGAAGATTTAGAAACTATTGAGGTTACAAGTTGAAATTCTGAGATGCTGGAGTAGGTGTAAATGGCAAACAACTTGTCCTCACAAGGAATGTATCTACTTTGAGTCCTTGGTTGGACTGGATTGGGACTGGATTGAGCTGGCAGTAATGTTAGTTTCTGGTTATTCCAATTGCTTGACAGATTAAAAAAAAATCCTTTGAAAGAAGATAATATTTTCTGCAGCATTAAAATGCCTCTAGAATGTTTAGTAAGCAATGCTGAAGATGGGACAAAAATTATCAGATGCAGAAAAAAGTACACAAGATTAAAAGGTAGAGTAGCAAATATAAGAGGCACTGAGAATCCTTGGCAGGAAGCTGTCAAATAATAAAGTGAAAATAACTCAAAGAAATAAAAAAAGAAGGCAATAAGTTCTAGGTAAGTAAAAGCTCATCCCAGTTTGAGAACAAGTCACATACTTTGAACTGGGATGAAAGTTCAGGAGGACAGAACACGAAAGCAAAGACCAAAGCAAAAGCTGGATGTTCAAAAATGCAAGTAGAGGGCCAGAGATTTAGCTCACTGGTTCCAGCACCTGCCTCGCAAGTGCAAGGCCCTGAGTTTGATCCTGGTAACCACATACAATGCTGGGCGTGGTGACTCATGCCCACCAGCAATCAATACCACATACCACAGTGCGGGGCGTGGTGGCTCACACCTGTAATCCCAGAACTTGGGAGGCAGAGACAGGAGGATTGCTGAGTTCCAGTCTTGCCTGGGCTACTTAGTGAGCTCAGCGCCAGCCTGAACTACAAAGCGAGACCCCATCTCAAAAAAAAAGAAAAAAAAATGTAAGTAGAATTTGGAAATATGGATGAGTTAAGACAAGGTATTCATCTTTTTTTTGAACAAGTAAGTTTTTACTTTATCCTACAGCCAGTAAATTCTCAAGAGAGAATCTTGATAAAAAAGGATGCTAATACCTGCAGTGCCTTCCAGGCTCACTTTAAGGACTGTAAGATTCCAGAGCTCTGGAAGTACTGTGTAGATTTTGCAATTTAATTAATTTGGAATTCTTTTTGTGTGTAGACTGATTGAACTAACTGAGAAATATTAGTACAAAGACAAAATAATTAGGAGAGATCAGGCTCTACATATCTATTTTTCCCATGACAAATGCTCAGAGATATTTTGTTACAACAAAAATATTCATTTTTAAAAAGCAAAACTCTGTGGTATTTAAAAATCTGGGCCTCCCATGTTGCAATTCCACTTATACTGCTTTTGTTGCTTGCTATTTAAATTTTGCTTCATGCTCCTTTTATTTGTTCCTCAGAACTTCACAAGCCTGTATTATTTTGTAGATTTGCATGGCACAAATTGTTTCACTCCTGCAAACGCTCAGAGCTAAATATTGAAGAATGTTGTGAAGCATTTACCCAATAGTCTTTGATTAAAAATATGGGTTTGTTTAAGACAAAAATGATTTCACAAAGTGAACAGGAGTAAGTAGGAGCTTCTTGTTATTGCTTGAAGCCCATTGAGAAACCCAGTGAGAAAAGTTCAAAAATCTTACACTGATTATTATTTTGGGCACATTATTCCACTTTGTCCTAATGATCTTATGAGCCAATTATTGTCCATATTTCACAACAGAGTGAACTGAAGTTCAGAAATGTTTAATGATTTCCTGGAGACCCATCACTGATAGCTCAGTGTGGATTGACTTCATATGTAGTTATAGACTTGGTTTCCTTAATACTCCATTATACTCTCAAACTGAGTGAGAATGCAACGGAGTGTGAATTTGAAAAAGTAAGACTTTTCTGAGGTTTGCATCCAGAAAATAGTTAATAGTGAAGGAGGAAAAAACAGTTATATCAGAAAATCAAAAAGTGCTATAGTACTTGCCTGAAAATCTTTCAAAGACAGAAGTGTTGCTTTACATCAACAATGAGAAGTGAGTCATTAGTGGTGCACAAATTTGATTTGGCTAGTTCATGAACAAGTAAGAATTTCTCTAGAGACACTGGGTTCAGATTAATTAGCATATGCTTCTTATTTATATTCATAGGAACAAATAACACTTCGTAATAAAATCAGTTCCCAATGGGTTGGCTTTTATTTGATATTTAATTAGCCTCTGAATAGTGAAATGGGAGATAAAGGCTAAACCTTTCATCTCCTTTGAATTTTAGGGAATCAGATTAAATAGGAAGAACATAACTTTTGTACATTTGTGAAGACTTTCTCCTGGGACTGAGTTTATTCTCCATCAGCTCAGAATCTACACAACCAGAAGATCTTATGTTTTCCAGTCACACTTCAGAAAAGTGGAAGAACTGAAGTATTAGGTGGACAGTTGCATTGTACTGCTTCTCTCCTGGGGCTCAGAAAAACAAAAGCATGTAGAAGTCGACAGGTGAGAAGGACATCTCCATTATACCCATTTACTGTTCAATCTGCTTCCTTGGCCTTTCTTTCTCTTTCTGAATTAGGTAACACCCATCTTATTTAAGAAAATAAAATAATAAAAGGAAGACAATATCACACCAACACTCTCACAACCTCCTCTGTTCAATTTTCTGTATCCAGGCAAATACACATGTGTTATATGCACACACACACACACACACACCACATACACGAATTGATCTTATGGTCACTTCCTAAAGGTCTACCAGTGGGCAAGAGAGCAAAAATCAGTATGATCTTTTCTAGTAGTACTGAAGCTTCAACCCAGGGCCCTCTGTGCCTGCTGTTAAGTAGTGGATCCAGAGCGTAACCCTAAAGAGCATATCCCAGAGCCCACCTCTCACTCTAAATGACATTGATTTCTTATACACAGTTGTACAAATCACATTAGAAAATTCGAGTAAATACAAGGATGAAATTTAGAGAGTTAAATAAAATATTTTCTGAGGGTAAATTAAATATTATTTTCCCATAGAAGAGAAAGATTTGGATATTAGCTGTTAATCAGCATGGGCACTAAATTTTGATGCCCTGATCAATTTCTAATTACGTGTTAGGAGGAGAGACATGGGTGCCAGCAGGCAAATGGCGGCTTAGTCTGACTGGTAGTTGACATTTTCCTTCTTCCCACCCCAGAGCTGGGCTGTGTTTCTCAGCATCCCATGAGATTAGGCTTGCCCTTTGAAAATGTTTCAGCGACAGGATGTCAGAAAAAGAGAATTTTTGTCACAACTGTGCCTGAAATATAATAAGAACAGTTGTGCTTTCTCCACTGTCTTTAACTCATTCCTTCAACTCAACAGAGTCAGCCCTACAGCCCTGAAAACCACAATGTGCAGGTAGCAGAGGCACAAAATGAAAGGAGCTTGGACCAGGAATTATCTGGACTTGGAAAAGAGCTTCCTCAGGCCCAGCAGCGCTTGCTGTGAACTTCAACAAGCAAGAAATAAACATTTATTACATTCAATCTATTATACAGATTTCATTTTTGTTACAGAAGTGAACATTTGAGTAGGCAGGAACACCTTGTTTACAAGATTTTTTTGTAGGTCTATTAAACATAAACATTAAAAGTAACAACACAGAACAAAAAATTTGGACCTGACATTTTGAGGTCTAAATACTAGCTCCCTAATTCACTCACTGTAATCTCAGAGGACTCAGATAAATTCTTGAGACCTAAATTTCTTTGTTTCTTGATTACAGTAGAATTTTAGTGAAGATGATTAGAAAACTTTTGTTAACATTATGATAATATTATAATTCTCAAAGACTGATGTATTCCCTATAGCAAGCAAAACATACATTCACTTGTATTCTATGGGATTATCATATTAATTATAATGACAACTTTTTAAATTCTCAACTCAGTTAAGCCTTTTATTTATTTACTACTGTATTTTTACCCAGTTATGAAAACTTGTTTAACATGTAGTTACTATTTCAGAAAACAATAAATATTTGCATGGTGACACATATCTATAATCCAAGCACTCAGGAGGCTGAGGCAGGAGGGTTGCCACAACTCAAGGCTATGGTGCATTTCACAGAGTGCTCAGGCCCAGCCTCCACTTTTGGAGACCCTGTCTCCAAAAGCCAAAATAAATCAATCAATAAAAGTAAGAAAACTACAGAAAACAAAACAACCCTTATGTTGTCAACAAGTGGTAGATTCGATACCCTTAATAACTCCCACTTCCTCAACATTTGCAAAGGTTTCTAAAATAGATTTTTCAAAAGTTCTAAATGCAAAATAACAAAACGTGAACAGAAAAAAGAGACAACTTTAGTAATTAGAATAAAGATATGTGGCAGTCACTAAATTGTATGTTGTAAGGGCGGAGGCCAACAACTGGGTTCAACCAAGCCATAGGCTCCTTGGAGGGATGCACTGGGACCAGGATGCATTGGGGCCAGGACAGGGAAATCTGGGAGACCTAGTCAGAGGCTGCAGAAGCATTGCGATGCATAAGAAGTCTTTCCGTTCTGTGAATCTGAAGGAGTTCTACCTCATACTGAAAAGAAAGCTCAGAGAGCTATTTTTTTAGGGTTAGAAGGTCTCGACACAAGGATTTTATCAGGTATAAGTGAGAAAGAAATGAGAGTACTGAAAAGAGAAAGTTAGAAGAAAGATTACTGCAGAAAGTTCTGACCGTATTACTAAGGAGGAGAAATGTTTGTCTAACTTGTTAAATTCAGGGTAAGGACTGTGTGAAATAAATTAACAAAAATTGACAGGGAGAAATAGGCATGTGGAAGCTAATAGAAGAAGGAGCTAGCTTCTCACAGGCTTAAAATTTAGACAAACACATATACATATCAGAAATATATATATATATATATATATATATATATATATATATATATATATATATATATCAGAAAGGACCTATAAGTAAAAAACCAAATAAATATGTTGGATAGAAAAATTCACTTTCAGCACATCAAATAAGAGACAAGCAGGTCTGTGATGGCTATTTACTGAGATGTGGTGGTTTTCTAACCTACTTCATGATACTAAAATATACTCGGAGAAGGGATCTATTATGGATTTATTCATTCATACATCTTCCTGGGAGTAGGTGCTCCTGAAGGAGACACTTAGGACAGCTTTGTCTTGCCGAAGATCCCACTTCAGGTTAAATAAGAGACAGTTTGTGTAGACTTCTTTATGTATCCATTAAATCCCAAATGGTTCAGTGTAAGATAATTTTTACCTCAGCCCTGGGGGGTCTAAGTGGTCCTCATTATTGTAACAGATACCCAAGCTTTGGCTACCAGGCTTGGAGAACCTTCGACAGTGAGTTAGAAAAAGGAACATGAGCAGCACCTAAAAATATCAACATTTCAAAGTATAGTCAATGTACTATCATGATTACCTTTTGAGGAAAAGTCAGTCAATGCACGCACATGGCTTCCGATCAGCTCTTTAATGTGCCCTTCTTAAATATTAGCAGAAAGTGAACTATCACCAGATATATGAAAACATCATGTAAAGTATATAAAAGAGCAAATCAAAAATAAAAGAAATAAGGGAAGAACCAGAAACTAAAGGGAGGAAAAATGTCCCAAAATGTATAGATGCATATATGTATCTATAGTTAACATATTTAAGAAAAGATGAAAGATTGTTTCAATCCCTAAGCAGGAATATGACTCAAAGGAAAATGTCCCTTCTGAGGGAGGGGATTTAGCTTAGTGGTTCCAGCACCTGCCTCGCAAGCACAGTGTCTCGAGTTCAACCCTGGTAACAAGAAGAAGAAAAGGAAGAGGAGGAGGAGGAAGAAGAAGAAG
>PVIC010025721.1:0-25011 GCA_004025085.1 Thryonomys swinderianus
AATGATTCTGGAAAGTTGGAGGCTGATACCTGAAATATTGGGCAGAAATGGAGTCCCCTGATTCTTAGTAACATCTAAATTATTAGGTCTATGGATTTGGATTAAAATCTCATAAAACTTTTGCTAAGGTCAACTAAACAAAATTTGAAAATAACAAACATGGTATGTTATATAAAATACAGTAATTTACTTTGTTGTGACAGTAATGCCAGAATCTGAGTGTCCTTCACACTGTCAAGTAACTGGGTAAAAGGATCCCATTTTAAAACATTCCACCTCAATGTCTCTCTAGGTCACCATAACTCCTAAATTTTAGTGCTGCACATACCCTACTGTCTCCAATAACCCTGACATGGTACAATTTTATTGTTCCCTGGGTCTAGATTTCAGTGACTATAGACTATACAGACTACAGTCATTATCACTGGGGCCTTAGCAAACTTATCATTTAGATATGAAGTGATCCCCCAATGGCATATCTCCTGAGGTCTTGGTTTGCAGTGGAACAGTGATCACAGTGGGCCCTGGATAGGAACTGGACTGTACGTGCCGAGCTCATCAGCAAACTGACCCAACAGAGCAGCTGGGGCCACTGAGAGGCAGGGCCTGGTTGGAAGGGCTGACCACTAGGGGTGTGCCTCTGAAGAGCATGTCCTCCTGGAGGCTCCTTGCCTTCCTTTTTGACTCCTCCCTGCCATCTCTGCCCTGCCCCGAGGTGACCAGCTTTCCTCCATGATGGCTTTCCATCGCGGTGTTTCTGCCTTGGAGCTAGTATACCACAATCTGAAGACTTAGAAACTGTGAGCCAAAAGAAATTTCCTTTCAGTTATTTGTGTCAGGTATTTGGTCACAGTGATGAAAAGCTCACTAAGACAGCAATACAACTCCAGTTTTCTTCATAGTCATTTTCTGCCTAAATATTACAATTGCCTTTCCTCAGGTCTGTTATCTGAATAATTTTGAAGTGTTTAGAATAAAGTTTCTCTAAAGAAGATAATCTTTCAAAACTTTGTTTCCTCTGAAATGAAGTTGCATTATATTGCCCAAGTCTCCCTGACCTCCCAGGCACAGGCAGGCCTGCCTCTGTCTCAGCCTTCTAGTAGCAGGGGCTGCAGATACAAGTTACCATGCCTGGCTTTTCAGAAACCCATCTGAGATCCTCGGAGTGAATTTCTTTTGTTCTTCTTTGTCTCTGTTACGGGAAACAACTCCAGAGGTCAGAAGCTATGTCTTCCTTGCTTGATGCAAGGAACTGTTTTACAGACAGCTCCGTCTGTCTCTGGGATGACTATGGGAGGTGTGGCTGGATCATGGAAACTCGCTTCGATGGAAGATGGGCACAATAAAAATGGTTTAATAAACTTAAGAGCACACATGGAGGAGACCACTGACCACACTGATTTAGACTTGCTTGGTGGGGCAGACGGAAGTTGCCTAGTGGTTTTGAGCAAGGGAATAATATGGTGGGTGTTACTGGTGATAGAATCTTTTAAATTTTAGTTTATTAGGATGTGTGTAATACATGTTTACACTCTTGTGGGAAGTTGGTATGTGCACATGACTCATCTTACTTCCTTTTCTCCTTATTTCTCCTTTCCCGTTCCTCTCTGCCCTTCCCCTATCCCTCGATCTTCCTGTTTTGGTACATATTGCATGTTTGGTGTGGAGTCGGTACCGGTACATGACACATCCCTTTGTTCATCCTCTATCCTCCCTCTCACTGGCTCTTCTCTCGATCCCCTTTTCCCTTGGAAACCACCTAGCTCCCCACTCTCTATTATCTTTCTTTTGCTTTCTAGTTATACTCTGGCTTTTTCATATAAGCGAAATAATGTGATATTTAAGCTCTAGCGTTTGATTTATTTCACTGAACATTATTGGTGCAAGTGGCACCCATTTTCCTACAAATGGCTTGAGTTTGTCTTTCTTTAGTGCAGAGGTGCTTTATAGTGTGTAAATACCACTTTTTATCTATTCATTCATCTGTCAGTGGACATGTGGACCCCTTCTAAACTTTAGCTATTATGAATTGTGCTGAGCTGTCATACTACAGAGACACATGTACACCCATGTTTAGAGAAATGTAATAGAGACAGCACATTCAAACGGTACCATTAAGTGGAAAATGGTTTACCAGTGTCCATAAAGATTGTTAATTCTGCTTTCAGATGCGAATTGGACTGCATTCTGGCTCAGTGTTTGCTGGAGTTGTTGGAGTTAAAATGCCTCGTTACTGTCTTTTTGGAAACAATGTCACTCTAGCTAACAAGTTTGAGTCCTGCAGTGTGCCACGGAGAATCAACGTCAGTCCAACGACCTACAGGTACTTGTAGCATGAAGCACTTGAAACTTATTCTTTATACTTTTATACAATTTGCCTTTTTTCTGTTGATTTCACTCATTCTCCACAGGCATTCTTAGGTGATCTTAAAGAAAAAAACAGTACTTGTTATTACCCTCACTTCAACTTGTTTTTAAGATATTCAAAAGACTCATGACATACTTGTAGCCCAGTAGCAGTTCTTAAAAGATGTCACATCTTCTATGATTTTTCTTTAGAAAGTATTTATTCATGATTTCAGTGTAGCAATAGGTATTCTGATGTCAGCTGTTTTAGGGTTGAACAACCAAGCTACTCTGATTTAGCCACATCATAATCACAAACTATAGGGCACAGTCCCTGAGAAGTCTGCCCTTCCTCCGATGCCTTTAGGGGCCCTTAGGCCACCAGCACTGCTGACCAAATGGCACAGATTCAGATGCTCCCAAGATCTCCCAAGGCAGCGGTTAAACTAGTGCCACCCACAGTAGTCAGTCAAATGTCACACTTACCTCACACTTACTGCAAAGGCATGCATTAGGATCAGCTAGATAAGAGGCAGACAAGGTGAGGTCAGGGAGGATTACAGACACAGCTTCCCTGCCCTCTCTCCCTTATGGGATCACAGTGTGTCGAGTTTCACTGTATCAGTGGGTTCAGCAATGAGAAAGTGCCATTGGATGTGGAGCTTTGGTGTCTAAACTCATTAGAGTATGTTGATGTGACTGATTGATTCACTGGCCTTGTGACAGAACTCAGTGTCCAACCGTGGTCAGGCTAGCTATTTTTCAATAATGACTTCTGGCTGGAATCCTTCCCCTGTTCTGCATCAACCCATTACCATAAACTCTGGGGTGATCAAAGAACTCTGGGAAAAGCAAGATATTCCTGTAAACCAGGAGATCCTGAGAGTTTAGAAGGACATTTATTATAATCAAGAAGAGGACCAAATTCCCTATTATGCCTCAGTGTTGGGGAAATAGGAGATAAAGTTATGAAATAGTTATCCAGATCTTCAGTCTGGTGGACTAGTGGCAAACTTCACCTGCTAAGATGGGAGCTATATCTTCTCTAGCATCAAGGGGACTCCTTTTTGTCTGTCTCCTTGACATCAGGCAGTGGGCAACCTGGGTCACTAAAATTCTCCAAATGTGGTATCACTTGTCTACTTGAGGCAGAAAACAAGCCCACCATGCGTGCAGGAATATGTCTGCTGTGCACATTTTGTCACATTAGGAAAATTTTAATCGAAACCCTTGAGTAAGGTTTATATGGAAGATAGTTTTCTTCCCTGTTCTCAGAGACAACACTTTTGGGCTAACTTCTTTCTTCCAAAAGCTCCTTCCAGCCTGTCCAGTTGGTAACCGCTCCATATATCACAGCAGAAACGCAGTGGTAGGCCTGCCACGTGACGGTGCCCGGGGCTGACGCTTTCCGTTGCCTCTGCTTGAGTTCAGCTTGGCCCTGAACGTTATTCCCTGTCACCTCCTCGAGAACTGAACTACTTAAAGTAACTGCGTTCTGTCCATGACCAGTTTCTCTTGGATGGAATGATCACTGCTAGTAGAACACAAGCATATCTTACTGTAAAAGTTCTTGAGATCATATAACTGCTTTATTTCCAAGTCCATCTCCTGCTACCACCTTAAACTGCTGCTTTTTTATTTAGCCAAACTCAAAGGAGTTGGCTACTCCCTGTGTTTTTCCACCTCTTTCTTACTCATTTGGTCCCATCTCTGCCTCACTGAGATGTCGCTACCGAGGTCGTCTCTGGACCTGGTTGAGGCCACGGCCACTTCCTTCCTTCTCACTTTCCACACTGTCTCAGCAGCTAGCGAGGCGTCTCTCCTGTAGACAGTTTCTTGCTTAGGGCTTTTTGGTGCCATGCCAACATGTTTGTTTCTTTTTCCTGGGCCGCACTGCCCGAGAGTCCGTGGTTTCTACTCTTCTCCACCGTGCTGTGGATGCCGTGGCGGCAGGCTCTGTCCTTTTTCTGTGAGCCTTTGTGAATGGCTGTCTCAGTGGGCGGCTGGCGTCCTTCTGTAGCTCCAGTCACTCAGGGAGCCAAGGCTGGAGGATCTCTTCAGCCCAAGAGCTCAATGGCAGCCTGAGAGGCACAGCAAGATCGTGTCTCAAGAAATGAATTAAATTTAAAAATGAACTTTCATGACTCCTACTTCAAAAAAAAAATCTCTAGTCCATTTCATAAATCTCCATAGAGTTACAGACTAAGTGACTAGCTGATGCACTAAAACTGACTTCATGGGATGATTTCTCCCATACCCTCTTTAAAACAAAGCTGATTAATTTACATTTCAATGAAATGCCCGTGCTTCAGGAAATCTGATTAGTAATATTGCTGCATAGTTTTAGTTTTGCCCAAGACAAGCAGTATGCACTACTGAATTGTATACACACGTAAAAGAACAGCAACATTGAGTTCTGGAATGGCATTTCTCTATAACAAAATAAGCCTTTAAATACCAAATGTGGGTAACTTCCTTTACATATTTGTGTAAATGCAGAATACATCCACATACCAAAAAATCCTTACCTTCAAATTTCATTGTCCAGATTTTAATCAGTGACTCAGTGTCAGAACATAGTGACAATTATACATTTCTTTCTTTAAATCTTGTAAGGATTTTACTTTTATTCTTAACAACAGTATTGTGCATTTTTGTTTCTACTGGCATAAGCTAATAGAAACTGCATCAGATTGTTGAGTTACATGTCAGTGAATTAACAGTGGTGGTTTCCATGGTGATTGATCTTGGCATCACTGAAGGTAAAAATGAGAGGTGGGGGATAAATGGGTGTGCTTCGGTGAGGGGAGGATATAATTTTATTGTTAGGGGAACTCCAAGAACATAATAATAGACATACAAGACTTAAATTCTGTCAAAGAACAAGGTGAAAAAAGGGATATAGGAAAGATTCAAAAGCAGGAGAGTTGGTGCAGTGACATGTTATCTGATCAAGGCCGAACAGAGAAAATCTTATGCCATGTGAGAACATCTGGGCTTTAGCTGTTTTTCCTGAGCATTACTGCCAACCTTTTGATGATTTTATTTTTACAAATTATCTTTTCTAATAAATTCTGGTCTTTAGAAAGGATGATTTAAGGAAGATTTCTAACTCTTTGACACAATTGTGTTTGCTTCTTTAAAAAAGATAGGATGTGTATTCAGAAGATGTGCCTTAGATTTATGATCTTTGGCAACATACTTGATGAGTTTAAGTTATATATTTTAAGACTGTAAACATTGAAGACTTTTACATACATTCAAATATAAGAGTATGATTGTAACTTTGATATGTAGTAAGAGATACTAGGTTGATATAAGTAGGAAAATACAGTTAATCTTTAGTTTTCTATATATATGTAGTTATATATAATATACTCATTTGTAAAGCACCTATAGTTTTATATAACTTGATATTTAACTTTTAAGCATATGGAAGATATTTTTAAGTACACAGTTGAAGACAATAATATGGCATCCACTGTGGCTAACACCAGTATTTAACATGTCCTCATACCATATTTGTTTCAGAACCATGTCATAAAATAAATGAAATACAAAATAAATATATAATAAAATGTAAAAAAAAATAAACCTAAAATAAGAACTGAAAATAAAAAAGACTACATGTCTACACAGTTCATCTTCCAGCCTTTAGAATGTGTAGCAAGAATCTGCACACTGCAGACAGTAGATTCCCAAATGAAAAAGCAGAAAGACGTAGAGGAATGCACTTGTAATAGCTTCTCCCAAGGGCACCGATGGAATAAGCCAGAGAAAAACAGGCTCCCACCACTCAACATGTCCATATCTCTCTAGGATTTATTTTGAATCTTTTTGATATTATGTTACATATTTTAAATTGATTAAATGTTGCTCTAATTCACAGAAATTTCATTCACTGATTTTGGCTATTCCTCCATGAGGTGGTTTATCATAAAATCAACCCTGAGGGATAAGAAATCAAAGAAAGAACCTCTGATTTTTAGCATTTGCCAACTTCTATGGTATCGATATATACCCACTCTGGCAGGTTTTGGGCTGCAGGTTGGGTGACTGTCATGCACAGTTCCTAGGTAAACTGTTTTAACACAAGATTTCACAAACCGGTACAAGTTGATTCTAGCACCCTGCATACATGTGTGGTGTATGTGTTGTACAGTACATATTCTAGAATATGAAAAAAATCAGAGTCTTTCTTCTACCCATGGCTAACCGAAGTATATTTACCAAAGTCTGTGCCTTTTAAGTAGCCACTCACAAGTATTGATGTTTGTAATAAAACCATAATTTTCATTAGTTTGTTCTGCAGATTACATTTTGATAGATAAGTTCATAAAAGTTAAGAGAATCCTCACAGGTAACATTCTACTTGGAGACACCTTCTGGACATATGTATTTTTATTTGGTTCATCCCTTTAGTACATAGGAAATCACCATAGTACCAAAACACAGTTCAATGCCATGAGTCTGTTTCACTTACGAATGATACCATGGACTGGTAAAGAAGGCCATGATCTGTGGAGCAGAAATAAGAAGCGATTTTCTGCAGAAGCTGATTTAGAGCCTGAGTTATTCAGTGTTTCTTATCCTGGCCTGAACAGGAGATTAGAGAGAATCCTTATTAAGTTCAAATTTGATAGGAAGCTGGGGAAACAAATGGAAGCAGAGCCAGTAACTTAATCAGTCAGATTTGAATTTAAAATGAGTTTGGCTTAAAGGACAAGTAATATGTAATAAATAATGAAATTTGGTAGACAAATAAATTTAGAAGAGAAATACTGCAAATATGTACCAAAAATTGAGTATAAATGTAAACAATTAAATTTCATAAAATTCCTATTGAAATACCAAAAAAGCATTTTCACATCACTTTTCACAAATTTTTACCCAGAGTTTCTTCTTAGTAGTATATACATAACTAGTGAATTGATAAATGGATCAGTGACACACTTTCAAGGTAGAAAGCTTTATTCAATAACATTATAACCATATGTGAGATTCGTTACTCTTAGACTATTAGAATTTGGGGTTATTTTATTACTTTGAAATATTGCGAATTACATGGTTATACAGATTATATCTTTACAAAATATTTTGTAGTTCTTGATACTAGTTGGTAGAATTTTATCATGACTGGAGATTCGAACCCTCCTTGCATTACTTTGAGGTAGAAGTGTATTGTCATGGAAGTCTTCCTGTCAACAGAGATGACTGGCTCAGTGATATTCACTCACTTATGTCGCCTTCTTTTCTATGTGATCATGTCTGGTAGGATGATATTTAACCTGTTTATTTTAACCCTTTCAGGTTACTCAAAGACTTCCCTGGCTTTGTGTTTACCCCTCGATCAAGGGAGGAGCTCCCACCCAACTTTCCCAGTGAAATCCCTGGAATCTGCCACTTTCTGGACGCCTATCATCAAGGAACAAACTCACAGCCATGGTTCCAAAGAAAAGATGCTGACAGCGGCAGTGCTGATTTTTTAGGCAAAGTGTCAGTCACAGATTAGGAAGAGATGAGCTTGTTTGTTACCCTGGGGTCTGGCTTCTCTGGGAATGTGCAGGGCCTCCGAAAGCACTTTAGGATGGCAGAAGCTACGAACGAGCAGCCATATAGTTTAGGAGTGAATGTGCAGTCTGTTCTTCCCCCACGTAACATGACAAAATGTATTCAGTTCCATACTTCCACTTTGCTGTTTAAGAGAAACCTCAGAAAGTGACTTTGGGATCATATTTCTGCTCTATAACAATCCCTTCCTGTCTGACTCAGAATTCAGAACCTTGTATACACATCAGGCCAGCGTAGTCAGCCACGCACAGTGACATGCTCACTACACAGTTGCTCCAGTGCTGCCGTGATAGCGATCCCTTCGAGAAACTTTGGAACAGAGATGCAATCCTTAGTGCTATGAGTTCTTTGAGCCTTTTAGCTCTGCATTTCATTTTTCATTTGACTGTTAGCACAAGTAACAAAGCAGGCTATTATTGTTTCTTTATTGGATCTATTGTTGTTTTTGCTTCTTTTGTTTTTAGAAACAAAGGTTAGATGTGATATGATATGAAATTCTATAAATTTCTAAGGATATTGTCAGTTTTTAAGATTAAAATACTCCCCATAATACACTATGTATAAATCTATTCTTTGGGTTGACAGTGATTATTTTTATTCTACATATGGTAAAGCCCATTTCAACTGACATAAGCAATGCATTCCTATTACTCATTTAAGTATCATATTATAAAAATATTGATGATACAAAAGGCTTATAGCCTATGTTTAGACACAATGATATTCCACTTTAATTAAAGCAGGAGTGCAGTGAGGTTACTGTAATCATAACAGTAAAGCCTTGGGTATGTATGCCCATACACACGTACACACATGCACACACACACAGAACAATCTGGACATTGTCCGATATTCTCTATGCCACTCTGAGCCATGTGAGTGTCCAAGAAGAAAATCTAGTTCCAGAAGTGAAAAGTTAAGACTTTTTATTCATCTTTTGTAGCTCCCTTTTTCTTAAATACTCATGTGGACTCGTGTATAGGTACTAGGAATCAAGATTTTGCCTTACTGAGTAGATACCTGTGAATTTTTGGTCGAAATAACTTGGTCATGTCTTCTCGTGGTGGTGCAAGTGGAAGAAAGCTCTAAACATTTTTCTGGGATAAGAACTGTTTGTCTGCCTTGCTGGGATGCAGCTCCGGGCTGCGCACAGACCAGGCAGGTGCTCCACTACGGAGGCCAGCTTCAGCCTGAAGTTTGAATGTTGATGTTTAATGATGTCATTCTAAATTCTTCATAAAAATTTTAAAATGTGCTGAGTTTGGTACAGAAAATGATTTGATTCTTTAAAAAGGACAAATTTAAAAGCAAGAGAAAGGTGAACATTACAGTTTTTAAGTTGGTATTAGTAGAACCATAGATGTGCTCATTTAGTTGAAAATTTGGGACATATCTCAGTTTAAGGTTTCTTTAACTGTCTCCATTAGTCCCAAGCGAGTGCCTGATGTCATCAGAAATAATAATCATTATAACTCACCTCTGGACTGCCAAGGGCACTACTGCAGACAGTACAAAGGTTGCTATTTCTAGGTGACACTTACCATAGGAAAGGACGAGATTTGTCTTGCTGAGCAAGCACCTTGTAATTCAGCTGTACCACCCCCTTGGGAAAATACAGCCACATTCTCACAGCGATAAGGACTTAAATATATATTTGTGAGGAAAATAAAAATGTAGATACTTTTTGGCTGAAACAATCTACAAAGGAAATTAAAGGAAGTGTAGGATATTAGAATGTATACAACAGAATGTTGGGTTTATCAAATACATTTTTAAGCAAACCCCAACTTGGTGACAGATTATGACCTGAAAGTGAGTTAATGGGAATTTAGAAGGGTGAGGAGTAAAGCTCACTGGCTGAGAACCTGCCCGATGGGTGTACAGGGGTTTGATCCCCAGCACTTGCCAAGAAAAACAAAGAAATAGACACACAGTATCTGTCCTGTGTCTCTGATGTATAACACACACAAATACTCCCAGAACACATGGGGGAAATGTATATAACCTGGATAAAAAAAGTTGTATGAGTTCCTTGTACTATTTCTGCATATTTTCTATTATTTTGGCATTTTTTCTAAATAAAAATGACCCAATAATTTTATCTTCCTAGAGAAATCGTTTCCTGTGTGACAGGTTCCCCTATGAAAGCCATTAATTATGAAAAATGAAAATTAAAAAAGTGGTAAAGCAGACTCATTGACTTCTACTGTTTCTCCAAGTTTTAAAGCTACTAAACAAGAGAGACGTCAAGCCTCAAAGGAAGAGAATGAAGGCTTAGATAAATTTTGAAGCATAGTTTCTAAAAATGCGTGAGTAAGACTGGCTGTGTATTTGCTCAGATGATAACGTTGACACGTGTCTGTGTCTCGGAGGACAATGACACCGGCCAGACCCCTCACTGTCCTTCCCTCTGCTTTCCTGGAGGTCAAACCCAGGGGTGCTCTCTAAGTTACACCTCGAACATTTTGAATGTTTTATTTTGATACAACCTCCCTAAGTGCTTCTGGGCATTGTGACACCCGCGCCTCTCCCTCCCTCAGTGCTGGGGTTGCAAGCCCTGTCACTGTGCTTGGCTGTGTTCTACATATTTTACTCAGTATGAACAGAGAGCTGGAATGTCTGGCGGTGATATTTCACATCCATCTCATGGCTGTTAGGTCTTCGTTTCTGATAGAGAGAAAGGAAGAGTTGCTTGTACTTCTTGCCTGTCTTCTGAACGCCCTTTCCTAACACTGCCAGGTGCGTCCATGCAGCCGTACAGGCCTGTCCTCGGCTTGGGCGAGAAGGCAAAGGATGGGGCACGGCACTCTTCAGTGGGCCAGCAAATGAAGGAAATGGTGAAATGTTGGGAACAGGAAAGAACGCGGTCTACTGAGGACAGACTAGGGGTCCCTGAGATGCCCCAGAAGGAGCCAGTGTGCAAAGCCACAACGAGCTTTGAACTTGTGATGGATAATCCTCCTGCCTCAGCCTCCTGAGTGCTGGGATTACAGGCATGTGCCACCATACTGAGCTTTTCAGTAGTTTTAAGCGTGTGTGTTTGATCTGCATAAATCATTACTAAGTGACAAATGCTTTTGTTACATATTTTGTCAGGGCAGCTCGCTAGATCATGTAGCAACTACCTGTGATAACTTATAAAGACAAAACGTTTCTTTTGCTGCTGTTTCTGGAGGGTTTGGTCTCTGATTAGGTGGACCTAACAGTTTTAGGCCCCTTCCGGTGTGAGGGATGGCAGCATGTCACGGTGGGAGCGTGGAGAGGGAACAATCACCATGCTTGGGAAGCGAGGGAGGAAAAGGAAGAGGACAGGAATGGCTCCGTCTCCCTTCCTAGGTTGTCTTCTTGGCTTGCTGACTTCTTCCCAGGCCCCACACCCTAAAGACCCCAATTCCTCCAGCGCCTCTTGGCAGAGATGAAGGCACTAACACATGCACCTTCAGTTTTGCCTCTAAATGATCTGTTTTCATTAAGCAGTAGGAACCAAGTTTTTCTCACCCAGTTGTGCACTTCTGGCAGTGATACTTGGGACAGTTACATGGAGAATGCCTTCATGGGAGCGGGAATGGGGACAGAGCACATGGAAGAGTTCTTAAGATGGGTCTCATGAAGGCACGTAACATTCCTGTAAAGAGGACTTTCCATCTCCCCTGAAGAGAAACTCAACACTGCAGACCCAACGTGGAAGTGGAATTCCACACAGGTTAAAATCTAGGACAGCTTACCTGCTCAGAAAGAACACCAGAATGTCATTTTTGAACAAGATCTATGTACAGTCCTTGTCGGGCTATCTTCAAGTCATGGGAGATCTTGGCGACATCTTCTAAACAGGGCAGGGTCCCTCTACTTGTGGAACCCAGGAGCTCCCCGTGGTGGGTGCAGGCTGCCTCCTGTAGCCCTTGTTAAGTTCAGTTGACTTTGCTCTTAGAATGTGAGCTTCTAGATTTTATTTCTCCTCCAAGGACTAGGGGGTTAACCTAGGGCCTTGGGCATGCTAGGCACACACGCTTCCACTGAGCTACAAACCCAGTTTTTAGGTTTTTTGATAAACCGTTGATACATTTAAAATTTTTATTTCCTTATGCTGGTGATAGTATTCAATGGTATTAACTCTAAAACAGCATCAACATTGTGTATTTTATTGCCATCTGTATTTCCCTTAAAGAATCTTTGCTTGTCATCAGACCTACATCAGATTAGTTCATATAATCTCCATGATTTTTAACTGAAACTATCCTGTTAGCATCTTATTTATGCCCATTTCTTCCTAAATTCATTGACTGAAAAAAGCAAGGTCTTCATGAATAGTTTCCTAATTTTAAAAAAGTAAACAAAAGGAAAAATGTAATAATCTAAAAGCAGCTTTAAAAAATAAAATCAGTGCAAATTAATTTCCATCAAAACAGTTTCGTACCATATTGATATGTCAGACCTAAGAATTGGGATAGAAATCAGAACAAAATTTAGATGGCCCATCCAAGACTGATTTAATCTCGAATATTCTGGAGGGAGTTGTTAGAGAAAGTTGTAGCTTACTCCTGGGATTTTAATTTTTTAGGCTATATAAAATTAAATTATGAATTAATCTAAAGTGTGAAGAAAATTGCTTGGATGAAAATGACTTTGCATAAAGCCAAGTCCCAAGGATTTGCTATGATATTTGCTTATTCTAAAATGTCACCGATCCCATCTTTGTGGAAGATGGAAGAACAAGTTACCCTTAGAGCAAACTAAAACAGAATAAAGCAAAACAACATACAGAACAGAAACTGGACAGTCCAATGTGTTGAGCAGTCCACATATAGAATAAAAACAGCCACATTGAGGGTCTTTGGACTGTGCTGTGCTGATAGAAACATTGGCACCGAGGCAATGTTTAGTATGAGATGCTTTCTCTCCCAAATGAACTGTGTTACACACTCGAAAGGACTGTAAATGTATTTGTGCTTGAGAATTTACTGTTCTTTCGCATCTTTTACATAGAAATGAAAGGTTCTCTGGATCTTCGATGCTCAGTGACATAAGGCAGTGTTCTCCGACCTTCGGAATTCCTGCACATCATCAGTAAAGCACTCCACAGCTCTCTCTTTTCTCCTTTCTCTTTCTATACACACACATATGTACATATATATAGCTGCTTGCAAATATAATATGTAATATAATACAAATTATATTACAATATAATACATCTTAGTATGGCTTAGTTTCTTTTCCAAATGAGTATGAAATAAATAGAAATTATAGTTTTCCCAAACATACACTTGTAGCATTGGGAGTTCTCTCAAGTCTACTCTGAGACCACTTCACGGGGTGCGATGGACCTTCCTGTCTAGAGGGGGCAAAATAGTAAATTTTAACTAAGAATTCACTGTCTACAGGTGCAATAATAAATACTTTGGAACTGAGAAATAAAGAGTGATTGGCAAGTGTCTGTGACGTTTGGATTGGAGAACCCCACTTTTTATTTTGGAGCTATCAAGGACATTAGTATTTTGCTTCTACTGTTTGGATTGATTCATGGACTTGAAATATAAGAGTTTTCCTTTCAGCAAACGTTTAAGATATAATACATCTCCACATTTTTCTCTCACCTTTTATAAATGTGCATTCTTCTAAGTATACATTTCTTGTTTAAATTCAGTAATTCTTTAAACTTGTCCTTTATGTACAAACTGACTCATATAAACCTTGCATTGAAACCTTTTTGATGCTAATTATATTCCTTTTGTTATTAGTTTCACCATTGGTTTAAATAACACATTTATTTTGAATTTTACTTCTGGTAGAGTTGTAAAGTCTATCAAAATGTTACTCTCTGGCTCAGAGGTTTATTAAATATTGCAGCTACATAAAAACTGTAATAAAAGTGTTTAAATAAAAATCCTTTTAAAATTTAAGATGAGTTCTGTTTAAAAAGAAAAATGAACCTCTGAATCAAGCCAAAAGATTGTTCCAAGTTATACAAATACATTTGTTCTGAGGTTGATCTTGCCATTACAGATGGAGGGAAACATCCGGACCACAGGTGGACAGCAGCCAGCAGCTGCTGCGCACCGGCCAGCGCCTCTCAAGTCCCTTCCCAGAATGTCCCTGTGCACGAAGGGTGAATGTAGCCAAAGCACATACCTTCACGTATGTGAGGCTTTAGGTTTCAACAAAACCCATCAAGTTTTCCAAATCTGTGAAAGTCAAATTTTAACAAACCTAAATTTAAAAATAAAGCTGTTTTGGAAATACCCTAGTGTAGCTGTTTAGTTACACAGGTCAAGAAATCAATCTGTCTCCTTTATATTCTGTTGGAAGATAATTTTCCATTAGTGCCTATAATTTTTTGTCTTTTTTTTGAGACAGAGTCTCGCTTTGTAGTTCGGGCTGGCCCTGAGCTCACTATGTAGCCCAGGCAAGCCTGGAACTCAGCAATCCTCCTGCCTCTGCCTCGCAAGTGCTGGGATGACAGGCGTGAGCCACCACACCCGGCTCAATTAGTTATTTTTACATGTACATCTTTGTAAGCGTTCCCTGAGGAGGATAAGAGCCTTCCTCTAAGCTAGGATGGTTCTTTGTACTAGAGATAAAAATACAACGGACTTTAAGATTCCAGCCTAATTGGAGAGAAAATCCACTCGTGAAAGTCACAATAATCACACTGTGGTTCACAAAGCTGTCTGCAGAGATGCTTTCTGGTACTTGACATGCAAGTTTCTCTTCATTCTCTTCACTAGTGGACAATGAAATGGGGAACACTGTCACTCTGTCAGGGTCTAGTGAAATTGGGAACCCTGTCACAAATGTACAATTTAGTGGCCATATTTACAATCTCCCATGGACATAGCCTCAACCCCCATTAACCTGACCCTAACCCTCCCACCTCTAGGTCCTCACCCTCTTCCAGGGAACCAGGTTTATGGAACCCTTCATGCCCAGTGAAGAGCCTGTCAATAAATGTAAAGCATCTAATATGTTTCAAGTTAGCAAAATAAACTGAGACAGGTTCATAGTTTCTCACAGAAGGCTCAAGACTCCTGGGTCAGTAACAAAGCATTAAACCACAAGAAGAACGCCACACAGAGGCTATCAGTGTCCTCCTGCAGTGGCCCCCAGGCCCCAGTTTCCACAGGGCAATGTGAAGAGGACAAGTGACGCCCACACCTCACACAGGGCAGGAGTCCCGAGTTTAGGACACGGGCTTGTGGTGAGTGGTAGGCAAGTCTGCCTCCTGCCCTTGAGAGAGACATGAGCTTCTAAAAGTTCTTCTACAAGAACATTTTCAAAAAGATAATACAGAACAAAGATGGTACCCAGTTATTTCCCACAAAATTGTAGGCACTAGGGCCAGAGATATGGCTCAGTGGTTCCAGCGCCTGCCTGGCAAGCGCAGTGGTCCTGAGTTCGATCCCAGTAACCACAGACAATGCTGTGCGTGGAGACTCACGCCAGCCAGCCATCAATACCACATTCCACAGTGCCGGGCGTGGTGGCTCACGCCTGTCATCCCAGCACTCGGGAGGCAGAGGCAGGAGGATTGCTGAGTTCCAGGCTTGCCTGGGCTACATAGTGAGCTCAGGGCCAGCTTGAACTACAAAGTGAGACCCTGTCTAAAAAAAAAAAAAACCTAATTGATAACAATTGTATATACTTGTTATATGCCATAATGTTTGGATAAATATTTATATTGTATAAGTGCTAAATAAATGTAATTAACATTCATTACCTTATACACAATATTCTTTTGTAGTAAGTACATTAAAAATCTACTCTTGAAGCAATTTTCAAATATATAATATATTCTTAAGTTCTTCCTGTTGTATAGATCTCCTGAACTTACTCTTCCAAAGTAAGATTTTGTACCTTTGACAAACACAGAGATATACATTTACATTGAATGTAAAAAAGAAATTAATGGCAACTATGAACAGAAACCAGTTATATTATTAAAACTTGGTTAGCTCACTTGAAATACAAGGGCGCTACATGCTCTAATTTCCAACAGAATCCTCATTTCCTTCTTGGACCTCATCAACTTGGCTTTTATTGCTCACATTTCTATCAACAGTCTGGTTGTGGCCACTTAGTTCATCAGCATCAAAGATGTCACTGCTCTCTGCTCGTCCCCTCAGCCTTTGCGCTTCCGCCAGCATCACCTGTAGCGCTCCACTTGTATACTGACAGTTTTGGGCCTGTTCCTCTACATTCTTCCAATCTTTGCCCAACACCTATTCCCAAACCTGTTTCTGCCTCTTCAGAAATACACACACTAACAGCTCCACTGCTTGATATCAGTTTCTAAATCTATTTTTCATTAATATTACAAAATATCTGAGGCAGACTAACAATATAAGAAGAGGTTTACGGTTAGTTGACAGCTATGGAAGCTGACATTTTAAGCAACATATTGCTGGCTTTGCTGAGGGACCCATGATGAGGACTTGTGTGAAATGAAGAGATCATAAAAAATAAGTTTTAGGGCTGGAGATTTAGCTCAGTGGTTCCGGCACCTGCCTCACAAGCGCGAGGTCCTGAGTTTGATTTCTGGTAACCACATACAATGCTGGGCATGGTGGCTCACGCCTGTCATCCCAGCCCTCAGGAGGCAGAGACAGGAGGATTCCTGAGTTCAGGTTTGCCTGGGCTACATAGTGAGCCCAGGGCCAGCCTGAACTGCAAAGCGAGACCCTGTCTCAAAAAAAAAAAAAAAAAAAAAAAAAAAAGGTTTAACAACCCCTTTTCAAAACTAACTCAGGATCCCATGAGAACTGCTTTAATCTTCTTTAAGGAAGGGCTTCTTGTATTTCAAAGATATCTCAGTTGATTCCACCTCTTAAAGGACCCACACACTCTAACATCTGAAGACCCAGCCTCCAACACAGGAACCTGTGAAGGACAAAGCAAAGCAGATCATCAGTGTGTTTCCCCTCGGCCAGAAGCACTATGCCAGGTACAGCAAACTGCATTAGTAACTACACTGACTCTACCTGAGCTTGTAATAAGAAAATCTAAGGTGACCATTATTCATAGGGATACCGGCTAGTGGGCTGAATATGAGATGAATGCTTTCAAGGTCACGGCGGTGTCCTCGATCATTTCTGATGAATTCTGAAAATTCTTAAGCACTTGCACATCCCTTTTTTTCACATTCTACTAACCTGAATTAAGTGACATGGTTAACCTCATGGTAAGTGGTACTTAGAGGAAATGGGAGTGACCGGAGTGTCATAAGCCTTGCGTAAATATTTACAGTGCACTTGTTCATCACCAGGCAGCGTTCTGTACTTTGTGGTGCCCATTATCCCAGAGTGTCACAGATACTAGATTCACAGGTTCTGTCCAGACCCAGCCCATCTCCCAATCAGGTAGCAATGTAGCTATGAGAGTGATGGAGCAGGGAGAATCTTATGGGGCAACACATTGGCGTGCTCAGAAGAGGAGCCTGAACTTAACTCTTCCTTCTCCCCTATCAGGAAAGCCAGTGATGTGCTACCTACTGGATTGCTCCACGCACTGGCCACAGCTGGCAACTCTTTCATATTTCTGCCTAAGCTGGAAGCAGAAAATGCTCTCCCTCTTCTATGCTTGGGTTGTTTGCAAGTAATGGAGGTAAGGCACTGCTGAAAGGACACACACACACACACACACACACACACACACAAGACTGGTATCATTTGGAAAAGTAGAGAATTGTTTCTTCCTTCCAGGAGTAGAAAAGTTGTTCTACTTCTTATTCAAAGACAGGAAGTACTGCAGGGATCCCTTCTTCCTTGCTCCCATCTGGTCGAGGAAGAATTTAATCTGGTTTTGGAAATTCCTCCCAGTGTTGCTGTCTGTCTTTGCTCAAAGTGCACACTGAAGACAACTTCTTTCTAGGAGAGGGTTTGCATGAGAAGCAGAGTAGCCAAGTAGTTGCTAAGAGAAGCTCTTTACTGCCAGAGCTGGAAATAGTCTGTGCACTAAAGGTGTGATCTGAAAGAGCGAGTCATTGATTTATTGTGATTTTACTGCTGTATACTCAGTTGAATAATTGAAAACCTTTAGTGCAATGCATGAAAAATAATAGTTTTATTTTCATTCACAGGCTTGTCACTGAAATGTGACTCATCTGAAT
Source organism: Thryonomys swinderianus (assembly GCA_004025085.1). Taxonomy (NCBI): domain Eukaryota; kingdom Metazoa; phylum Chordata; class Mammalia; order Rodentia; family Thryonomyidae; genus Thryonomys; species Thryonomys swinderianus. Next base: position 18,017 of record PVIC010025721.1, read on the forward strand.
CTTTTTCCGAGCCCAGAAATGAATAGTTACATATGGTGCCCTCAGTCTCAGTTCCAACCTTCTAGCTTGCTCTTTTATGTGTAGATTTTTCTAAAATCTAATTCTTAACTCTCAGGATGAACTACTGCCCTTTCTTCATTCTTAATAGTCAATTATAGTGAAAAAATAATTTTGAGAAACAGACAAAGGAATTTAATGATGGTTGGAGATAGTTTTCTAAGTGTGAGGAGACAGGTAGGAAAAATCATGTTTTGACTACATAATCTACCTATCACCACAAAGAACAAAGACACTTCACAACTTCCAAATTAAATCATTATTATATAATGCAATCTTCTCGAGAGAGTCAGCCCCCAAAATCTTCACTCTAGCATCACCTATACAACACAGTTGAACCAGACCCTTTTCTTTCTCTTCATTTTTTATGGAAGAAATGAGTAGATTTTCACATAGTGCATACTTCTCTCACTATCTTCAGTCTTCCTCATGGTTTTGAGAATCACCCAATGTTTATGTTTTTAATTCCTTTTTTGGTAAGACAGTCACAGCTGGTTTCTGTTACTTGCAACTTAACACTGTGATGAAGAAACCAAAAGATTTTCTGAACATCCTGGGAAGACAGGCCTAGTTTTAAAAAAGGTTATGACCTTCTGTGCCAGGGCAGTGTTTTGTTTTTGTGGTACGAGGGATCAAACTTGGGTCCTTGTGCGTCCGAGGTCGGCGCGGTACCATTTGAGCTAAAACCCCAGCCCAGGGCAGTGTTTTATATAAATTATATAAGTATGGTATTTTCCTCAGGGAAATTCAATATAGCCACCAAGAGAATAAAGAGATTGACATATACAACAAGAAGATGTGTATACAAGAGGGAGACTTTCTACTATTATTGATATCTGTTTTGAGAGGTTAACATAGAAATGTAATTAATGTAAGTGACTTAGTCAGCTTGGATTGCTGTCCCACTATGAAATACCAAATACTGATGTCCTGTAAGATGGACACTTACTTCGCACGACAGCTGAGGGCCTGAAGCCCAGGATTGTATGCTGACTCATTCAGATCTTGATGACAGTTCTCTGACTTGCAGATCGTTGCCATCAGTAACCTGAAATGCCATCAGACTGAAGGTCAGAGCTTCAGCAGTGATCTTTAGAATACACTGAGTCCATTGGGAGATCTCAGAATTTGGTTCAGAAAAGGTGACTGACATACTGTTAAAATTCTTTTGTGGCTACAACAAACCACCACAGACTTAGAAGCTTAACAGAGTTAGAAGCCATTTTTCTCCCACAGTTCTGGAAGTCAGAAAATCCTAACATCAAAGTGTCAGCAATTCTAATTTTGATCTGGAGGATCTAGGCGATACCGACTTCTTTCCCTCTTCTAGCACCTCTGGGCCATGTGAATATCTTGCTTCATGGGCTCATGCTCTATTATTCTAACCTTTGCTTCCCTGATTCCATACTCCTGCTTCCCATTGTTAAACCATTCTGACAGTTTGGGATAATCTTCTCATATAAATATCCTTGACTTATTCACATTTGTGCAGTCCCTTTAGTATTTAAGGTTATGTGTTTCCAGGGTTTGGGGATTAGGATGTGGGCACTATCAGAAATTATTCTGTACACCATAGCTAATGTTGCCTGTATAGGAAGAATAAAAGATGCATCTCAAAACTCAGCATTCCTTAACTCGTTCCCATCCACTATCCCATTTTTTTTTAATTTGTGGAAAGCCTTAGCTTGACTAGAATCAGCTTTGCCTAGAATCACAGTCTATAGCAGATTAAAAGTAAAACTGAGCTTCAGGTTTAGAAATTACCATCAGTGATTAGTGAACTTTTTATTAGTCTTTTGGTGAAGATAAAAAGGAAAGTAGGGCCGGGGATCTAGCTCACTGGTTCCAGTGCCTGCCTGGCAAGCACAAGGTCCCTGGTTTGATCACCAGTAACCACATACAATAATACTGTGTGTGCAATCTGTACCACATACTACAATGCTGGGCGTGGTGGCTCACGCCTATAATCCCAGCACTTGGGAGGCAGAGGCAGGAGGATGGCTGAGTTTGAGGCTTGCCTGGGCTACAGAGTGAACTCAGGGCCAGCCTGAGTGAGACTCTGTCTCAAAGTAAGTGATAGACAGACAGGCAGACAGACAGATAGATGGAAAGTAACAGCACAAAGAAGAAAGAAATAAGAATAGTTCACTGAACTGAATTACATTATTTTGGAGGATGTAACATTAAAACACACCTAGGACCAGGGCAGTTTACATTCACTTGAAATAACAGAACAGAACAAATCTGAGGCTGCTTTATTCTATTGACTTTGACTTCTGTCTGTGGGATAATAAAAGAAGGGATTAAGACTCATGGCTTACATTCTTTATAACATTATTAAGGGATTTAAGCAAGTTATTTTAAGTCAAACAGTACATGTGGAAAGGCACTATTTGTATTTTATGAATATACTGCTTAAATGGATGATAAGGCTCACATTTGGTGAGTATTTATCATGTGTCGAGCTTTGTAATGATGTCCTTTACAAATGTTACACTTTTAATTTCCAGAATTGCTTAATTTCACAAGAGGAAAAGAATGTGTAGAGAAGTTTGGTAATTTGTTCACAAAGGGCAAAGACCAGCAGCCCTATGAAGACCATTCTCCTTCAAGGCATTTTCTCAACTGAGAAATGCTTAAATTATATGTAATTCCATCATATAGTAAACATGGTAAGTGAAACGTGCATTCAGTTGTACTGTCTATAAAATGGTTTCATACATGTCATCAGAGTAACATTTATATCTCTGCAGAGAAGGGAAGTTAAGTTTAAGGCACTGGTGTGGATTCCTGCACTTCACATAGCTATCAAGTTCCACCCGATTAGGCACTGCAAACTTTCAGTTCCAGAGGCGAAAGAAAAGAAATATCCAGGGAATGAGCTGTGGGCCTTGAGTCAGCCCTTCGCAGTGGGTCGCCGAGGCAGCCACCGGCCCTCGCTGTGCCCACCTGCGGCTCCTCTAGGCATCAGACACTTACCCAGAGAACACACAAAACAACAGCCGCCTAACATAACTAGAGGAGATAATGTGTGATTCACGTATGAAACACTATTTGTTCCAGGGGAATGATTCTAAGGATATTTAATTAAAATACATTCACCCCAAAGAAACTTAGCTCTAAGTAGCTTGACACGTACTTCTCTAGCCCGTGAGATACAAAGCCCAACACATACAGTTTAAAGGAGGAGAGATATTTTGGCTCATGTTTTTAGTCCAAAATGCCCTGACTCCACGGCAGGATGGAATGAAAAGCTCAGCAGACAGGAAGCAGAGCAGGAGGACATGTGTGATTGGTCCCCGCAGTCAGGCCTCAGGGCAGCCTCCTCCTGCCAGACCAACCTCCTGCCAGTGAGCCAGCTACCAGCCTCCTCGGTACAGTCACCTCCAAAGGCCCCAAGTCTGAGCGCAGCAGGCTTTCAGCAGACATCCAGACATGAATCACAACCCGAGGAGGCGCACAGATGGGATTAGCAGCGGATTCAGACTCTTTTGCCCCTTGGCCAATCATTATACCTTTGACTTATTCTGTTACTGACTTTCCTTCTGAATTTGTGGCAGAATTGTTTCACTCTTGAGAAAAGCCTTCCGCGAGCTGTTCTATCTGGCCCTCTGAGGACGGAGAGCCAGACCCCACTGCCACTAAAACAGTAAGTCCCAGGTTCACACGAGGTGACTGCCCAGCCGAGTAACTCACGAGGCGGAAGCAAACCCTTTATTCACTGGATTTGAGTTACTTTCATTCTGCGTTTTCTGCCAGTGAACATACTGCACTTCTATAAAATGGTAAAAGGGATTCAGTTGCATTATCTGTTTATTCCAAAAATACCATAATGGTAATAACCACAAAAATAGTATTAGAACACAATTTCTAAGAGTTAATACATGTCCACTTACCATGTTACATAACATATTTATATTAAAGCACTTGTTGCTCACAATCAATATGAGAGTAGGTAGTATTCTAAACTTTCTACCACTAAGCTACATCCTCAGTCCAGGAATTCAGTTTGATGGACCGCTGCTGATAGGAATAGTGAAAAATTAAAATCTTAGACAAATAATAACTCCATTTGAGAAATTCTGGAGAATTTTAAGATGTCCGTCATGTAGCCAGTAAACTGTTGGAATGTGCTTCTCAGTTATTTTCCCTTTATTTTAAAAACAACTGAAAACATTGTAGTTTAAAGAAACTAAGTAACTTTCCCATCACTACAGAATGGTAAAAACTGAACAGCCTAAGGAATATATACAACCAATTATTGCACTCTACTGTTCCTATAGCTAACTTTGTGCTTTCACTCAGGTAACAGATAAAAGAAGAAATAACCAAATCATCAAATGCACGTACCTTGAGGACATCCTCAGAAGTGAAATAAATAGGACACAGATGTGTAAATACCGTATCTTTTCTCTGGTATGAGGAACTGAAGGTGTAAATGAGTTCTAAAATGCATGCTAGGTATTGTGAAATAGTAAGAAAATATTCAAAGGCAAAAGGTGAGGTTGGGGTAAGTAAAGAAGGGAACGAAAAAATTTGATGATTAAAGAAGGAAGCAAAGCTTATGTATATATGGGGTAGAGAGTTGTAGGGTGGGCAGGGGGATGGGAAAAAACGAGAACAAGTCATGTCGTGTACTGGCGCAAATTCTCAACACTGACTGTGATCATAATGTGTACATTAAAATGTATCAATAAAATCAATTTTTTAAAAAAGAAATCAGCTTTCCAATTTCCTTGCATATCTCTAACTGCTCAGTATGTGATTAAACATAGACCACAAAATAGTAATGTTTTAATGAAAACTTGGGGCTCTTAAGAGTTATGAGCTACGTTTGAACTAGACACATGTAGTTAGTGTCTGGCTATAAGGAGTAAGACTATAAAGCATATTTTGCTTAACATAATGAAAATCTTAGATATTTTCCAGGATTCTGAGAGCAACAATTTTTCAATTTTTCATGATTTCTCAAAAAGTATGGGGCATTTAAGAGATTCCCTAGGCTGCTGCTGTACTCAATGGTAGAGCACTTCTCTAACATGCATGAGGCCCTGGGTTTCATCTCTAGCTCCACACAGAAATAACTCTCTCGGTCTCTCTCTTTCTCTCTCACATAGACACAAAGTTTTTTGATATAGAATGTTCAGATGAGTCCCCAAAGTAGATGCAATCATGGTGGATATACCCTTCTAAAAATCTGATAATTCCTTTGTCATGTAAAAGTTTGAACTGTTTTGTATTAATCAGTTTGAGTCTATAAGAATAACATTACAGCTCCATCTAGTCTTCACATTTTTCATAGAAATGAAGCCAAGCTCATTTAATTTCATATAACTTGAATATATTTTTTGTTTTGTTCTGTTTTTTCTGCGGTACCGGGGATTGACCTCAGGACCTTGAACTTCTGAGGCAAGCACAACACCACTGAGCTACATCCCGATCCACTATGAATATAGATATAGTTGCTTTAACTTAATGCTTTAGATCATTATAACATCAATACTAAGCACCATGGTTACTTAGTTTTCATTTACTTCCCTTTATATATAGATGTCCTGTGTGTGTGTGTGTATGTGTGTATAATGTATACACGTATATGGCTGATTTTTGTGGTCATAATTCTGGTGGCAAGGTAAACCTTTAAAGAATCTAATGTAGAAGAACAACAAAATTTATGACATAAGGTAGATTATTGAGCATCTATGCAATAGTAGAACCAGAAGCTTCACGCAGAAATGAAATTGATCTTAACCATAGAAAGACAGTAAGAGTTGCAAACAAATCACTCTATAAAGAATGCAAATTAATGAACAAGTTTCTCCACAAAATGATTCATCTTTGAAGTCCCAATTCAGTGAAAAAGGAAACAGGAAACATTAACACTGGAGCTCTGAGAACTGCATGTACAGGTGGGAGTATACCTCACAACACACTCTTCTATATCTCTAATCTAGGATTCGTTACTATCATATTGACTGGAAAATCCTTAATAGCAAAGGTCATAATACTCCTGATATTTAATTTGCCAAAATGATTCACTGTTTATTAGTTGAAAATGTGAGTCTTTTTCTGCAGACATTTCTGAAACCTGCATATTGCCTTACATTCATCTGCTCTTCATTCGTTAGACTGACTTTTGAATAGTTAGTGTTGATCCTGGGGCTGACTGGTTCATACTCTTGTTTCTTTCATGTTCTCCAGATTGACTCCCTGTGTTTTGGGACACACAGAAAAGAATCTCATTTCCAAGAATGCAGTATGATCTATGACGTGAATGCCTGTTATCTCACTTCTATGCATCTTGATCAGCAGTAGAAGAGTGGCTTGCAGGAATCCTTCTGTCCCCATTTTTTTTGTGTGTATGGTACTGTGTGGGCCAAATAAAAGCCAGCCATGATTTAGTGAGGAAAACCTGATTTAAATTTGCAGTTAATATGAGATAATTGAACTTTTTTTTTTTTTTTGGCAGAACTGGTGATCAAATGCAGAACATTATACTTGTCAAGCAGGTGGCAGCACCACTGAGCTACATCCATAGCCCAGTTCAAGATAATTAGAAAAGAAAACAGTATAAACTATTTATCAGTGTAAATGTGTGCTGACAAGAGGGCAGTCACTCCAAAGAGTTATCAAAGAAAAGGCAAGGTGAGAACAGGAGTTCTGTTGGAGAGAAAGAAGGGGAGCCAGGAGTAAGAAGAGCAAGAGAAAAATCAGCTGCAGCACCCAGTGTGTCTTCTCTCCTACCTCTGTCCAGGTAGATGTCCCATCATTCATCCCAAAGAGCCATTTTCTCCTTTTCTCTGTGCTAAAGCATCAGGTGGAGGACACCTCGGCAAATTCCAGGGCAAGACAGCACAGCTACCGCTGTCCCTGGGAAGGCCAACAGAGGCATGGTGAACACAAGTCTTTTGAATGTGCATTTTCACATTATCACATTT
>PVIC010025722.1:0-25060 GCA_004025085.1 Thryonomys swinderianus
AAGCCGCATCATTAGTAAAACCAGTGACCCCAAACACTGTCAACAAATATCCACACACTTTAGTATATATGATAGAATAGTACATGTTCATTTAAGTCAAATATATGAGACCTATGAGCAGGTTTGCAGCGTTCACAGAAGATGTCCTTATGCCTCGCTCCCATTTGAACAGGGGCATTTTAGCATGTATGAGGCTCCTCGTTCAGTCTCTGACACAGAAAAGGAAAAAAAAAAACTAACAAAAAATCCTAATAAGATTTGAAATGCGTTGTCTCCAGCCCACTATTATGTGCCCTCTGGAAAGCTAACACCTCAATTGCGAGGTTTACTATTTCTACAAATTCCATTATTTTCTACTAATCATGTGTTTGAAAACTAGAACCCAGGGCCTTCTACCTGCTGCCAAGTATTCCATTACGAATCTACACCTCCAGCTTCCCTGTGTTTAATTTGAAAAGTAGGTTATACTTTATGCAAGCCAACTGTCCATCTTTTTATGTGATTTTATTTTCTCTTAGGAACATATGTTTGAGGTCCCTGAAAAATTTTATCTGTATTTTAGAATATTGTTTTCACCGCCATGTACTATTCTATCATATATACCAAAGTGTGTGGATATTTGTTGAGAGTGTTTGGGTTCATTGGTTTTACTAATGATGCAGCTCTAAGGCTTACTGTACACGCCTCCATGTGCACATTTTCCGTATTTCAGGGCATGTACCGAGGAGGGTCTTGCTGCTGATAGATACCTCTTTACCTCTGCTGATATCATGACTGCTTGTTCTCCAAAATAATTCTGTGATTCCTGCATCTGTAATCAGTGTATGAGTTCTGTGTATAGGTTACCAATTCTTGGTGCTACCAAACTTTTCTCTTTGCCCATTTTGCATGAGAATTACCTATTTCCTGTTATTAAGAATTTCTCTGATTTTTCAGTATAAACATCTTTTTTAGCTTATGTAAGCCTTTGAGCCCCATTTTTTACATCTGTTCAATGTCCTTCTTCATGGTGATAGGGTTGTCTTTTACTTAGTGTTTATAGTTCTTTATGTAACTGTGCTTCTGATCTACTTACATTTACATTGGGTTCAGTGTTTCTGTCAGTATTACAGTTTGTCTTTCCCTTCTCTCTAATTTCTTTAATTTACTGCAATTTTTTCAAATAGATTTTTATAAAATGTTTTACAATAGTTGAGCCTGCAAATATTTTCCTTATTATGGACTGCTTTTTGTGTGTCTTAAGAAATTTTTCCTGCCTTTAGTTCATAAAGATTGTATAATTTCCTTAACTAGTTTTTAATTTTAGGTTTGTTCTTTTGTTCATATAACTCCATGTGGTTAACTAATTATTACAGAAGCTCCCAAGAGAAGATGCTTCTGGTCCCTACCTGTCATTCCCCCCATGTTCTAACAATGTCTCCTGCACGTGCGTGTCTTCCAGGCCTGATGCAGAGCCTTGATCTAATTGCTAAAGTATTTCTGTTCTTCTTAGTCCAGCACTCCATTTCTCTGCTTAAATTATAAACCTGGACATGAAATAATGAGAATTTGTATAATAAAGAGATGGTTTGGGTTTAGTATTTGATCACCGTTTAAAAGAAAATCAAGTTGTGAGTCTCTAAGTGACCCCCTGAGTGTTGGATTTATGAAAAGTTGTTCTAACTGTCTAAAGATAAAAAATTCCTAAGATTTTGCTTATGTGTTTGATGTGGATATTGGGACTTTATTAACTCAGATTCTCATCATATTCTTTTTTTTAAATTGAATTCTTTATTGGTATAATTTATATACATCTCACAATCACATATAACATTGGGGAATTTGTACCTCATCATATTCTTTTGATATGTAACTAATTTTATATAAACACCTTCATTTAACACATTAGTCTAGAATTGTTTTCTGTAACATAGAAAAGTTACAGTGGAGATGGAATCATAAATTGCAAATATCTATAGGTAACATTTCTAGCTGGAATATGTAACTACTTGAAAACATAAAATAAAATAGCATACAAGTGTGGGAGTGTGTGCATTAAGAATATACACAGAAAATAATTTTAAAGGAAAGGCTAGAAAGTTTATTCTTAACTGTATGATTTAGAGTGCATATCGTTTCTCTAGAATTCATTTCTCTTATTAATTGAAATACGTTTTTTCAGATATTCTAGCTTTTTCCAGACTGCCTAGCTCTGCTATCTAGCTGTGTTAATTTGAGAAACATATGCAGTATTTCTGTATGTCAGGCATGGGAAGGAGTGAACTACTTGAAATATGCAAGCCCTTTCAAGTTCTGGGTCATAACCTTTTATTTAAGTATTACTTGTATCAGTTCACAGGATAATGTCACATGGAGATCAGATTCACTGTGTTACTTGCTAAAACATTTTTCATTGCATGTGGTTAATGTGAAGATTCTGGCCACACAATAAAGTCACAATAACAAGTCATAGATCATATTAATTTACTCAAGAAATTTCACGTTAAGAAAATATTATGTAAGTCCTAAAATAATTCATCAAAGTCCCCAAAACCTTATGATTTCATTTGGTCCAATTTTGTTTAATAAGTTGTGCAGGCATGATATGTGTTGGGTAAAAGACAGTCACATGTACATACGGATAGTGTTCTCCCTTCATACTTTGATGTTGTGGACATTCTACAAAATTAACATTCATACAGTGCCATCCGGGGACTTGTGACCTCACTGGTCTTCGCCATGTTTCCCTGGAAGCACGCATCTCAAAGGGGTGGGGTGAGACTGAGTTGACGTGCTGATTCAGCAGCATACCTCAATTTTGTGACTTTGGTTTAAGTTTTTGGTTCTTGCTGATGAAAGAACTACTGTCCTACTTGTGGAAGTACAATGTGTGCCATAACCGGGCTCTAAGACTTGGTTCTTTGGTACCTTCTTCCCACAGCTGTGATTCTCCTGAGCTGCTTATCCTGGCATTGTCTCTCAGGAACTGGCAACTCTCGTGAGGCCAGGACAAAGGCAGGAAGCCAGGCCAGGGAGTTCAGATCCTAGGACGGATTCAGGTTTTCCTGCTTTAGCTTCTTACCAGTTGCGTTTAGTTCAGACACCTTCAAACTCCCCGTTGCACAATGCCTCTGGGATTTGTGGGCAGAATGACCTGTGCTCTGCAGAGGGAGGCGCTGTGCATTTGGCAGCCACTGAAATGATGGTTTTGACTGAACTCGTATGTGCCTTGTGGTTCTGTGCTCACGGGCAGCGGAAATAACTTAGCATGTGATATCCAATATTAATATTTGGCCTTGTAATTAGCTAGTATCTACCCATTTCTATTTTCATCTGCCATGGTTTTCACAGAAACTAGTCACCTCAGCACAGAGTCCTGCTGAGCGCCGTGGTCTCCCTGACCAGACGCCTCCCTTTCAGCCACTCTGGCTTCACCCACTGCTTTTCATCACTCTATGGCTTTGCCCCATCGCAATGATGGAATCGTTGCTGGGATAGTTAATTTTTACCCTTATTTCACTATCATATAGTAAAAATAGGGTATGAGTAATTACAGAAACATATTGGTAATGACTCAATATTGATATTATGAAATCTACATTAAATGTTCTTCTCTTTTTCATTCTCTGCAGACCACACAGTACAAAAAAGTAGTGAGCCGAAACAATTTCTCATACAATACATAGGCTTTTTAAAAACCAATCTATCTGTTTTGGGAAGGGATTAATTATGGGCTGTGTAAAAGATGTTAATTATATACATTGATCAAATGCATGAGATGATTATTCAAATTCTCACCTAGTTTGAACGCATTGATTCTGTATAAATGATTCATTTTATGATTTATTTCTTTAAGAAATACAGTAGAGATACAAAAACTAAGAGAAGTGATTTTTCAAGTAGAAAGATCCAAAAGTGAGCTGAATAAATTTCTTGCAAAAGTAATGAATTTTTCACGTAGAAAGTCCATAAGAATTAACCCAGAAACTCATAAAAATGAGTTTAGTAAGACCTCTAGGCATAAAATTATCATTTAAAAGTCCATGGGTTTCCTAAGAAGTAGCAATATTTAAAAAAGAAAGCCTAAAGAAAAATCTGACAATAATGTAAGAAAGATATGAAATATCAAAGAATAACCTAGTAAGTGAGCAAGATATGATTAACATGGTAAAACAACTGAGAGTCATAAAAATGAAATACCATTTTTACTCATTATTAGTAAAAGTTAAAAGGATACAGATATATAATCCGAATGAAGAATAGCAAAAGATAGAGTGTACTTACTGTATCTTATTTTTTGGATGGGACCGTGAATTAGTGTACACTATTTGAGTGACAGTTTGTAGCATAGATTACAACAGGTTGCATTTCAACCCGCATAGCATTCAAACAAGCAATTCTGCATGTACTAATCTGTCCTGCAGAAATATTGGAATATTTGCATAAAAATGTATGCACTACTGCCAGTGTGCTCTTTGCAGTCTTGTTTGTAATTTCAAAAGCTCTAAGAATTAAAATACCTTTCACTTAGGTAATGTTAACAAAATCATCCAAACCAGAAAATAGCAGGCAGTGGATTAAAAGTGTGAATTTTTCTGCAACACATCGGAAAATCACAATAATTTTTCTGTGGTCTCATTAGTTAAACAAAAATAAAAAACGTCAAAACTAACTACAACTATAAGGTAAAAAATATACAAGCCAAAATTTCATTAACACAGTTTACTTCTGGAAACACTAGGTTTGTAATTAATATGTTTGCTAAAAGGTGTATAGTAGTTCATTCATATTATTTTTGAGGTTATAAACATGTTTATAATTACTTGTAAACTATTATAATTATTTATTTTAAAATTATTATTAGTTTACATTATTAATGGAGTCAGGCTATTGACTTCATACCAATAATTGTAAATTTGTTCATCTTATTTTATATTTTCCTTTCTAATTCTGATGCAATTGTGCACATTATGGAGTAAACTGAAATTTTAAGACACGTTTACAGAATGCACTGATCAAAGCAGAACAGTTAGCATTTTATCGCCTTGTTTTTTATGTTTGAGCCTCTCACGCTCTGGTGCTTCAGTCTGTGCCCCGTGCACAGTCCGCTCCCCAGTGAGGTCGCTGGGACAGGTCCCTTCGTCTGCTCCAGGGTTGAAGACGAGCTCTGGGGCGTGGCACGCTGCCCCGCGTCTCCCCTGTAAAACCCTCCCTCTCACCTCGAACACACTCGTCATCTTTGCACTTTCTTTTTATTTAATGTAACACAAGTAGCTTTTAATAAAATATGAAAAAGCACTCTTTCTAGACCTGTGAACAAACAAAACAAAATTTCATAACAGAACAATTGGCGAGTAACAGCACTGAGTGGAACTTCTGAAATGCATCCTATTCCAAAGGCATATAATGCCTTTGGCCTCGGTATCCAGCGTCCTCCTGAGCTTTCTGGGCACCCTGCCCAGGCAGGAAGGAGCTTTGTTTACTTGTAGTTTGACTGTTTCATCTTCCACATAGGAGAAAAAGCAGGTATCAAATTTTTTAAAAGTAGACAAATGGACATATGAAATGATAATCTTCTGCAACCAGAAATAAAATATGGAGGGAAGACAACCTGAACAATAGAAGAAAACACTTTTCAGCGATTCTGGTATGCGTATATGTATATACATATATGTGTTCTGTACGAGGAACTCAAAGCTGTTCCGGAGCGGCACAGATCCACTCACAATGACAGCGCATGTCGCTAAGTGAGCGACGCGCGTCGCACCTGTTGCTGCGAGCGGGATTCCAGGGGCCCGCACGGCGGAGCCCCGCGAGTGAGGGCCGCCTTGTCAGCCTGCACGATCCAGGCCCCGGTGTGGGGTCCCTGGAGCTGACTCTCTCGGTTTCTCTGCAATTCAGGGACGGGCATCAATGGCCCAGAACATTTCGTAGCACATTCATTGGGTGACATTCAATGAGTCCTTTATTTTAAAAATAATTTCTGTGGGCTACGGGAAAGACTGGCACACACACAGACCTTCCTTCTCCCTTGCGCGGGACGGGCAGCGCAGTCGCACGACGGCCTTGGTGTCCTGGGCCGCCCCAGCAGCGGCGTGATCAGGTCTGGTCTGCAGACGTCCCCGCGGGAGAGCAGCGAGCTCTGCCTTGGTCTGCATGCCGCGCGCAGAGATATTATTTTAAGTGAATCCTTACATATTTCTAATTCATCTTTTAAAAATAAACTTGTCATAAATGCAAAAAAACACCTATTTGGACTGAAATATCCAGCCTCCAGTTGGTAAGGACGCAGCTGCTCAGTTGTATACATTCTGATTATTATCAGGGATGAAATTAGTTTTTAAAGCGTTGAGACTGCATGTGGTTATAATGAAGAAGAATACAATTAAGGAGAAACAAGGAGAGGGAAAGAGAAAGGAAGACACATAAAGTTAAGAGAGAGGAAATGCAAGAGGAGCCAACACGACCTGCAGACTGTAGTAGAATTTCACCCCTGGAGACGGATTCTATCTCTCACACCCACTCGATGAGGGGAAGTGCACGTCGGTGATAAATATGCACTACCTGGCATTTCCCAGGCTTTCTCTCTCCGATATTCAGCCATTCAGGGTGACGTTTGAACTCAATGGGTCTTTTGAGGGGATCAAGACCTTTGAAATCTGCAACTTGCCAGAAGCGCACAGCTGGCCGGTGTCACAGCCGGGTTAGGTGCCAGGGCTGCAGAAATCCATTCAGCCTGGCACTGCCACAATCGCTCCAGGACACGGGGTCCCGGAACTGCCACAGAGCTCGGGGCAAGGAGCGTTCGCAGAGGATTTTTAAAACTGTGTGCATGACAAGGAAATATATGTCCGGTGAGTGAGGAATGGACTGTGTCTTGTGAAATAGCGTTTTATGTAAGTGGTGCTAATTTTCCTCTGTTTATGCGTCCAGAGCCCAGCATTAAAATTCACATGAGAGTTGTAGCCTATTAAAGTGGCTTCTACTATTGGCTGCTCTCTCAGATGATGAATGAAACCAAAATGAGCATTATAGATTTTTAAAGCTGCTTATAATATGGGCAACAGCAATAAACATACGACATTTCACCCCACTCAGCAAAAATAACACCAAGGCCAGGAAGGAAAAATATTTGTTAGAGAGAAAGAAAAATATATTATTACAACTTCATAGCCTTCTGTGCCTGAGCAATGATGTTGCAGCACCTTGTGTATTTGTAGAAAAAATGGGATCAAAATGTACGCGAAGAAGAGATTTATCTCCGCGAAGGTGTGTGGCGTGGCTACAGGGAAAAGCATCAGCAGAGTGGCTTATGGAAAATGCCCCAAGGGCGGGTGTTTATTATTCCTGACATTTTTTGAATCGTATAATGTTTCATTTGATAGCTGTAAGCACAGGGTCTGCGCCGGGGACGGGGCTGGCTCAGGGGAGAGGAGCAATGAGATGAAATGCAGGCCCCAGAGGCCCGAAGCCACCTGCTCACAGGTGGAAAAGCCCGGTCCCCAGGACACACGCAGACTCTGAGACCCCACTCACGGAAAGTAGGTGGATAACTCCACGTCGTCAGAAGAGCAGAATATCTCATTCACCTACCTTTCCTAAGGATAATGGAATTACCGATCTGTTTTTAGTACGCGCCCAAAGTTTTACACGGAGCGCTGATGTTGTCTCTGTCACAGACTACACGAAGCGTATTTTAAAGGGATAAATGTTGGTTATGATGAAATGGAATTGACCACTTCATTTGCATTATGTAAATGAGAAAGTGTGCTCACGAGAACTTTTGAGGATACGTCGCTGCTATAAAATGGAATTAGACAAAGGTCCAAGGCGAGTTCCCCTTTCAGGTTCGCCCTCGTTGCATCCCGAGTCGTGCAGGTTTAGAGTCTGGTAGCTTCATCTCTCTAGGTACCAACTGCTCCACATTTCAAAGCATTTTGAAATCAGTAAAACTGCACAAACAGCTCAAAGATTGTTGTCTTTATATATGTGTGTGTATGTATATATATAAAACATGTATGTATGTATATATAACATATATATAACATGTATGTATATATAACATATATAACATGTATGTATGTATATATATATAACACATATATATTTTTTATAACATATATATATATATTTTTTTTTCTGAGAACTCACTGACATCGCTGACCTCACTGGAGTAAAGTCTGGGCCGGAAGCTATAAGGTCAGCTCCCGCCTGGGGGGCTTCATGACCGAGGGTCCAGGGTCAGAATTAGAACCTGCAAAGCACTGAGGACCCAGCTCTGTGTGAAGATCGTGGGTTCAGTCCCCCAGCCTTGAAAATTACACCCAAATCGAAAAGCCAGATCAGCTAATGTTGGTAATTTTAAATGATAGTAATTATTAGATTAATTATTCTGTAGGCCAGAATAATTAAATAACCAATAAAAGAGGTTATGATATATTTGTATAAATATCTCAGTAAGTGAAATTGTATCACAAGAACCTATTTTACATTTGTATTAATCAATTGTTTCTGATTATATAGTTATTGGCAAATATGATAATGTGCTCATAAAATTTTGTAATGTGTAAAGAACATAAAAATCATTTTGCTTGGATTCTTGTTAATAGAATATTAATTTAGTGATTTATGTGTTCTCAAGCACTTTCCTGCCTGTGACTGTCTATTAAATCACTCCTGTAAGGCCAACTGGACAGAAGTGAGTGTTTGGCTTCACTAGGTTAAAAACTGAGCTGTGAGGTCAGAGAAGAGAGCTGGGCTTGCGACTCAGCAGGCTGGTTCTGTTCCTGGCCTGATCCTGCCTAGATCCAGGCGGTCACAGCCCCACACACACACGCACACACACACACACACACACACACACACACGCTGCCGTCGGCCTCTAGCGAGGCGGGCAGAGCACCCGTGGGCCATCGTGCCCTGGAGTGGTGAACGGATGCCCTTCCCAGGAGAATCCACTGCTAGGTGACATTCATCGCAGTGTCAACTACTTCTTAGGCACAGACAGACAGACAGACAGACAGTACATGGATAGACAGAGAAAAGTGGCACTTCACTCCTGCTTTCAGTTCACTGCACGTTTGGTAGTACACGAGATGGTCCTGACCCTAAGGTGTGGGTCGCCGCAGGGCGCCGTGGGCTGCAGGCCTCGCGGTGGGCACAGAGGGCACAGCAGGCCCAGAGGACACAGCGGGCACGGCTGCCCTGCGTCTCCTCTCCAGAGGAAGACACTCTCCCCGATGCAGAGAGGCCCGAGCGGAGGCCGCTGCAGCAGCACAGCGGTAAGGAGCTCGGCGGCACCACAGGCTGGATGGAGCTGGGGGAAGGAGGCAGGTGACACTTCCACACTGTTGCCCGGAAGGCAGGTTCGAGTTTTAACACAAGGACCCAGTTTCCTGAAATTGGTAAATTTTAGGCTAGAAGACGCCAGGATCAAGCTTGTGATGAGTGACTAACAGTTAATGTCTACCTGGACGGACACGGAGGACACGGTCACCGGCAGCTCCAGGCTCTGTCTGCGCCGCCCCCTGCCTGGTGGGGGCAGGTCGCGTGTCTGTCCTGTCTGTAGGTGACTGTGCTGAGACCGACAGACGGAGCCCGACTGGACAGCGGCACAGCCACGAGCCAAGCCGGGCGAGCGCTTTCAGGGCCTGGTACTGACCTCCCGGGATCCTGGGGGCAGCACAGCTTCTCCGTGAGACTCGACTTGAGAATATGTCGATACATCTTTAGACATTATAAAGCCAAATAAGGAGAGTCAGGCTTGAGATCATGAAAGAGTCGAAGATTTCAATAGTTATGCTAATGAGGAAATCAATGTAAAATTGCTATATATTGTTGACAAATTAATAATCTATAATAGGGCCGAAGGGTTAGCTCAGTGGTTCCGGCGCCTGCCTCGCAAGCGCAAGGACCTGAGTTCGATCCCCGGTAACCACATATAATGCTGGGCATGGAGACACGCCCACCAACAATCAACACCGCATACCACAATGCCAGACGTGGTGGCTCACGCCTGTTATCCCAGCACTCGGGAGGCAGACGCAGGAGGATTTCTGATTTCGCGGCGGCTTGCCTGGGCACCATAGTGAGCTCAGGGCCAGCCTGAACTACAAAGCGAGACCCTGTCTCAAAAAATAAAAATAAAAATCTATAATAAAGTTGCAGTAAACATTTTCATAGCAGATGAAAGTGTGCATTAAGTGCCTGCCATGAGGATGGGAGTTTGAGAAATACTTGCACAGGGAGTTAAATCGGACCTTCTTAATCGGCAGGAGGTCGCTGAAATGCAGAGAGAAAGGCAGAAGAAAACATGGCTGGAGATGGTGCGTGCAGCGAGCCTTGCACGCGGTGTGTTTGGGAAGAGGGCAAGGGTGACAGCGGAAGGACAGGTTAGTGTAGCGCGTCCGAACCCAAGGGAAAGGAAAGCAAGACGGAGACACGAGTCATGTCAGAGATGGTGCACAGGGACCCTTCTCAGGCTTGAGTGTGATCGTAACATCTTTCTACAACGTACCAAGGGGAAAAAAAAGAGACGAGGAATGTTGATACAGTAACACCGTAAGCACTTCGTTTAAGTCGGGGCCTTACCTGGCTTGCTTAGAGCGTACTCACCACCTAGGACCAAGCACAGTAGGTTCTGAAAAGTACTTGGTTAATGTGGTGTGAATGAAATAGAACAAAACATACCTGGTAAAGGGTAGAGTAAATAGGACAAGGAAGATTAGTAAATTCATTAACCTGAAATACTGAGTATAAATAATCAGAATAATTCTAATGTAATTACCCCAAACAGCTATACAAGGATATAGTTTATCAGGATAAAATTTTTAGGTTTATCTTCTTGCTTTTTATGGGATTAGTTGGAATTAGAAATTTTTCCACTTGGAGATAAGAGCAGGTAGGGCGATCAGAGCTAAGTTGTTGACCCTCAAAAAATATATTGTATTTTTCCTCATGTGACATTTTCTACGCCTAACAGTTGTAAGAGACAATGCCGAAGATGATGAAGAAATGTGCAAAAAGCTTTAATTTGACCTTGCCAAAAAGACGAAGCTACTAACACATAAAATGCAAGAAGACAAACAATTGGAAGACTCACAAATTGAGGAAATAGGAAAAGGTGAGGTAAATAAAAGCAATTAGGAAGAAAAATGTACTAAAATGATAAGATTTTACTTAGCAGCATTATGGAGAAGGAATTAAAGAACAGAATCAGTAGTGGTAGAAAGAGAAAGAAAATCAATTCTTTGACTAATAAATTCAGAGAAATAAAGTAAAATCTCAAAAAGATTATTAGACTTAATGACTAGGAAATTGCCATTAACAAGTGCTAGGGAGTTTCAGTAGCAAATTTGGTGAAAATGTAGGGGCCCGGTGGAAGTGCTGTGATGCCTGGAAGGGGGGCTCTCTGTGCTCACGGTCGAAGTCTGGATCCCCAAAGCACTGGGCTCTTCCCGGACTCTACAGCCTGGAAAGGCACCATTGGCCGTTTTGCTTACCAAGTGACCTGTTCCGTTTTGTTGAAGCGAATGATTTATAAATACAAAATATATAAAATTTAATAAATCACACCCAGATTTTTCCCCTTTCTACTAAATCACCAAGCAGAGTCCTCCAGACTGTGTCGTAGCTGCTCCACTTGTGGCACCAATGAGCAGAACGAGCCGAGAGGGGGAGATGTACCGATTGCGCCATCAGCTCTGTGATTGGCTGATATCTTCTGGGCTGATAATAAAAAGTGAAACAATCAGCAAGTTGCTTACACCCAAGAGATTATTATTTCTGTTGCTTGACCTAACATGTCTTGTCGAAGGACTTGCCTTTGCTGAGTTTTCGAAGTTGATATTAAACACTTAATTCTAATAGAATTCGGTGGAAGCATCTTACCGACTCTTTTGCAGTAAGGTGTGAATTTCAAGTCATCGATGTAGTTCTAAAATTAATCAGCTGAATCATCTCAGAGGCTCAAGATGCTGTTAGGCAGCGTGGCTGAGGTGAGGGAGGAATCGGGCTTTTGGTTCCTCCTCCGTTTTGAGTGACAACTGTCTGTAGGAGTCTGGTGCATTGCAACTCATTTTAGAAAGTCGTCCTTGCAATTGTTTTCAGAGTTCTTACAGAATATTTTGGTTGGTCTTCGTGGTGGTAAGCTTCCCTTCTTTAGAGGAGAGCTTGCGTGAGAGGAAAATGGATTCACAATTTGAAGCCACTGTTGGAGAACAGAGTAGAGGTGAAGATGAGTCCTTTCGCTTTTAACTGTACGAGGAGTAACTTGAAAGCAGCCAGCTCCTTTCCTTGCGAGTGCGTGAGCGGCTTCTGCAGGCCCCCTCCTGCGGAGGGCGCCATTCTTCACAGACGGTTCCAGAACGCAGAGCACCTGAGATCCTCGGCAGCTCTGTTTCCTGGTGACGAGTATCCCTCAAGACATTGTCATCGTGCTTGGCGACAGGGACAGTGCCTGCTCTCAGGAAGGTGAGGGAAGTGAGCAGTGTTCCCAATGGCAGCTGCTTCCCTAGAGAGTAAAAGGAGGTCAGGAAAAAATTTCCAGACAGTGGATGTTGGCCAAGGGCCAGTGGCATCTATGCCACAGAGACACGAAGAACGAGGTGAGACGCTCTGGAGGCAAAGAAAAGACATAGCTATAAACATTCATGGGAGAAGCGGCTGGGTAGCCTGGAAGAGGAGGGAGGGCAGCGTGAGGTAGAAGACTTGTCGTCCCTTCGCAAGTTTGTACAGTCTGTGTTCATTGCTGGGCAGATGCCAGTATTTCCAGATGTTCCCAATAATGGAAAGGTCCCTTGATATCTCACTGCAGACCTCAAAACAAGTGAGGAATGAAAGGGTGGCTCCCGGGTAAGATCGCCTGTGTGTTTCAAAGTGTTCTGCTGCGGCTGAAGCTGCCGTCTCGACCACAGGAGCCGTTTCATTCACCATGACAGCAGGTTTCACTAATAGATCATATTGTGCAGGATTCTGATTGGCTGTGGATAACGTGCCGACACTTTGCAGGAAATGAAAGAAAAGGACTTGGAATTTTATATCAGTTTCCCCTTTTCACATGTTATGTTTTCATTGTTGTAGGTCTACATTTTAACAAAAATCGGACCAATTTAAGGTTTAAAATATACATAATACTTATATTCCTGTGTAAAGTAAAAATCATGGCAAGGTTCATCTAGAAGGGCTTTATAAGTGAAGGTTTTTGGCATGTATGTAATTAGTGGACGTAGCCATCAAACACAGGCCATATCCACTCTCTGCACAAAGGGAGAAACAAACGTGTGGATATGAACATGTGGGAGCGACCTCACTGTGTGCAGGTTTCACGTCAGCGGGAACCCATGTCGCGTCGCTGTCTAAGCTGCCTCGGGGTATGCTGTCCAAGAACGGTGATGCGTGGAGGTGGTATTGACGTGCTCCACAGACGTGGCCTAGAAAGCCCAGAGACTCACTCACAATGACATAAGTTGAATATCAGAAAATATTTCAATCTCTCATAAAAAATGAGTATTCAAGGAAACAGTGAACCTTGATGCAAGCTCCATTCATTCATGGAAAAGTTACTAAAATTATTTTTAGATCGTCAAATTGGTTATTAGAATCTGCACGTCTTTTAACAATGCTTTTACTCATGACACAAATCTGTTTTCTATAAACTATCTGTTTTCATGCAGGAAATAAAGTGAAATTGGACAGTATTAATCTTATCTTTAAAACAGGGTTAATGAAGTTAATGAGTATACCTGATGTTAGGTCCCGGGTCGTTGCCATCAGTACTGGATAGTTGGTCTTCATCCCTTGATTAAAATGACCACGAGCCGGGCGCGGTGGCCACGCCCGTCATCCCAGCACTCGGGAGGCAGAGGCAGGAGGATTGCTGAGTTCCAGGCTTGCCTGGGCTACATAGTGAGCTCAGGGCCAGCCTGAACTACAAAGCGAGACCCTGTCTCAAAAAAAAAAAAAAAGTGACCATGAAAGATTGGAAAATATCAGCTGTTCATTCCTTCAGAGCCATCTGATTAACCTGGATGGGTGGTTTTGGGGTTATGGTTTCTGCAGAGCACTGGAGGGGTCAGTGTCGGACTAAGAACTAACAAGGGACAGAGAGACAGAGAGATGGGGATGGCGCGTTTATATTTTAGAAGGTTATTCTCATGACATGGTGGAGATTTGCCTGGAAGGGAAACAAATGGAGGAGAAATAACAGTTGAGCAGTTGGGTGGGTCAGCACTCATCTAGCGATTCTGAAGCACAGTGCGACACGTTAGCTGAGTGTAGTGCCTCGATGCCTAGACTGTAATTAGAACTGAACACTCACTAACTGGGTGACTTGGACAAGTCACTTCATCTCTTCAGGCGCCAACTTTCTTTTCGCTAATTTGGGAATCATAATAGTTTCTACCTCGAGGGCCATTGTTCCAAAGAAATGAGTGTATTACAGTATCTGTCAAGCACTGTTCAAGCTCAGTAGAAGGCTATCTTCTCAGGAGCTAGGCTGGCTGGGGTGGTGAGAGCCGAGGGTGGACCGTGTTTGGGGCATGCTGCGTGCCGTTCACTGAAGAGGAACCACTGGTAGAGAGGAAGGGGTTGTGGAAGGGATGAGGACACTCTTCCTCCACTGAAGACGCTGTTCCTCCATTTTGAAGACACTATTCCTCCATTGTTAAAGATGGCAGCCACATTTGTGGGCAGTATTCTTCTTTCTTGTGTAGTAAGTTAAGTCCATGGGAAGGTTAATATTAGGAAAGCTGAACTTCATTTAATTGCTACTTGGTTGCAATTAATCATGGATAATACATGGCTCTTTTGGCGGCTTCTCTGTGTGTGTGGTGCATGTGTGGGATCAGACTCTTCTGAACAAGGCTGGGATCTGCAGCGTCACTGTCAAGAGCTCCTGACCTAATACAGGAGCCGTGCAAATACAACAGGGCTTGTTAAAGGGATCATATGTGTAGGGAATGAGGTCTTATGAGTGTGCATAAATCTTAGAAGCTACAGTTTGTTCTTAAAACTAATGCTCTTGTATACTTTTACATGCCGGCTCCAAAAATATGTTTACACTTTGCCGCCTGTTAAGCCATAATGTACATTTTCTTGGAGTCAGAGTTGTTACTTTCTGTGCCCTGTAATTCTGTGAAGCTTCCAGCAGTGCTAAGTAAATAAGTGCTCATAAATTTTAATGGATCCTTATGATGAATTCTGTATTTTGTTCAGTCTGTTAATGACTTTTCGTGTATTTTACATGAAGGATGCTTCAGACAAATCTGTGTGGTTGTTACAGTGATTACAATGATTCCTATTTTCTGTGTTTCCCATCTTTCCAGTCTGTTCCCAGTTTTCAAGGGGAGTCTATGCGATTTTTGGCTTTTATGACAAGAAGTCTGTCAACACCATCACGTCGTTCTGTGGCACCCTGCACGTCTCCTTCATCACGCCCAGCTTCCCGACCGATGGCACCCACCCTTTCGTCATCCAGATGAGACCCGACCTCAAGGGGGCGCTGCTCAGCCTGATCGAGTACTACCAGTGGGACAAGTTCGCGTACCTCTACGACAGCGACCGTGGTGAGCGAAGGGGTCTCTGTCTCTCCCTCCTGGGTCAGAACCAACACGTACGCTCAACACTGAGGGGTTCACAGAACGGTACATGCGCACCGAGGCCCGAGGATCGCTTCTCCTTTGGGTGTGCCAATGCCTAAGGCGGTGTGAAATCTGGGTGACATTTTTAGAGTGCCCAACACAACGAAAGAAAGACTGTGTGATTTACGCGATAGACCGTATTTCAGTGCGCAGATCTTCAGTTGTAACCCTGAGAGCAACTTCTGGGTCGACCCTGAGGACAGTATGTAACTCTGCTACTAGTCTGAGGGGGTCGGTGTGGCTTCTGTACAGTCTGCATGAATACGGCCACAAGAATGTTCCCAGTAAGTTACACTTAGATGTTGCTGCATGTGGGGACTAGTGTTGCCACTTGGGAGGGGGGGAAATGAGACCCCGGAATCTCGGCAAAGTCCTGAAGTTGCTGTGGTCAGCCCCGTGGTGTGGTCAGACTCGGACTCCACTACCAGCTAGACTTTCTCACATGCGTCCATAGGATGGTTTACAATAAGATGCTTCGATTAGCATGCCAGACACGACGCAGGGTCCTGAGCTTCACCGAGGCAGTGTCTTCTCTACAGTGCTCCTCCTGAAGCTGCAGGCCAGACATTCTGTAAGCCCCTCACATTACATGAAGCACGTTCCGTGAATGTCCCCGTGTGTGTCTTTTTAGCGAGAATACCCAGAAGCTCAGGTCAAAGGGCAGGGTAGTCTGTCGCTAGGGGAGCTAAGCACCGTGCTGAGTGGTTCCCTTAGCAGCTTGCTCCCTGGCGCGGCTGCAGGCACAGGGGGAACCCGGAGGTCTGTTCCGCCCAAGTGGGGCACCTTGTCAGCCGCAAGGGCAGAGGAGAGGAGAGCAGCCCTATCCGCTCTCCATCGATCCGTTCGCGGTCTTTGGCGCGGGAGGCAGTGCAGTGCTCTGGGGCGGCGCTGCCCTCTGCGCTGACCGGTCCTGGCAGCCAGCACTGCGGCTGGGCCGAGCCCCTCCCTTCCCGGCCGTCAGGAGAGGCCCTGTGCCGCTCCCGCGGGAACGGGGCCTGGAGCAAAAGAGACTCCCAGTGTGCTGGGCAGTTCTGAAGCACGCTTCTTATTTCTGTGCTAAAAGAGCTTGTAAAACGGAGCTGATTAAGTTCTTTTTAGTCTTTGCTCTTCTAAATGACTGGTTTTTAACAGTACCCGTTTGTAGTGCACGCTGTCTACACTCCTCTGAGAGAGTTGGTACGAGCAACACCCCTTCCTTCTTCTTGTCCCCCTTCTCCTCTCATGCTCCTCCCTCCCCGTCTCCAGTCCCCCTCCACCCATTTTTTAAAAATTTATTTCCTGTTTTGTTTTGTTAAAACCAGCCTGGAAGCGGGGTGATGTCAGGGCCCTTCCCCCCCCCCCCCGCGGTGGTCTGCAGCGCCGCCTGCAGGCCACCCCGTCGCCTCTCTCGTGCTGCCTCCTCCCATTTTTGACAACTTCAATCCCCTTCTTAAAGCATTTCCGTAGGTTCACATTGTGCTGAGGATGAAATAAAAGTTCCTAGCATGGATCTAAGGCCTGCTGATGCCTGGTTCCCACTGAGTTCCCTGGTGTTTTCTGCTCTCTTCCTCCCGTTCTCAGGGTAAATCCGTTTGACCTTCTTTCTCTGTATCAATGGGCTAAAGTCTTTCACCTCAGATGTCTATAGTGTATCTTACGCTCCCGTCTCTTCTTGACATCCGGTTTGTGTATCACTTCCTCAGACACAGCTCTCACACTACGCTCACTTGAAGTGGGGTTTTCTCTTCCTTGGGTTTTTCTCTTCCAGGACCTTGTGCAGCTCAAGCCTGGCAGGGTTAGAACACCAGGCATGCAGTTCACACCATGACAGTTCACACCGTGACAGCTCACACCATGACAACCCGCCCTTCGGGTAACACTCCTCACAGAGCGATGGTCAGTAACCAGCACTCTCAGGGGGTGACTCACACCCTGTGCACGTCGAGGTGCTGTGAGAAGCGGACGCTTCCTTGGTGGATCCCAGGAGAGGATATTGACTTACTTCAGTCCCCAAGGTGGGAGACACCAGCTTTATTCCCTCGCCTTAGAACTGAGCTGCCCAGAACACTCGACTAGACATCAGCTGGGATAAGGAAAGGGCACCTCCTGTGTTCACGAGAAATGGAGGCCGGAGGCAGAGATTGGCAGGTGAAGAGGCATGAACTAGTGTCCTAGCAAAGAGGGCATGAGACATTTTTAAACGATTTTATTAGCACTTTAGAAGTATTAAGTGAAATTGGAGAGGTGAGATAATCCACAATTATTAAATTATGCAAATTGATTTGAGTCAAGTGCATCTGGTGAGCAAAGAACGTTAGAATGATGATAATATTAAGTAATTATATATTAAAGCCAGAATGACCTGACGAGGAGCTGGTGGTGTTTTCATGGGAGAGATATTGCATTGGCCCTTTCAGCAGAAACTGTTTTCAGAGATAAATGTCTAAGACTTTCAAAATACTGGCAGAAGACTTGACCTTTGTGTAATGTTGCTCTTGGCTCATGAAAATGGGATCATCGCTCTATTGTGTCTCGTTACCGTCATGACTTAATGTTACGGTTTTGCCGTCGTGCTCGTCTCCGGAAGGCTCAGCCCGGCCCTCCGCCTGCGGACTCCTCTCTTTCCCGTGGGCTCAGCCGTTTCTCTGCGCCCAGAGGCCCCTCCCGCCTCGCGCTGCAGGCCGCGGTGTGGGGCTGCCCCTGTCCCCGCGGACCGTGCTCCGAGAGGCAGACGGCGCGGTTCCACCTTCCGTCTCTGCACGCTTCCATAGCAAACTACGTGAACTGCTCTTCATCCGCCAGCCCTGGTGGCCCCTTGATTAGATGATTTTCTTCAAACTTCTTTCTTTCCTGTCCTGAGAGCCTCGCTCAGGGTAACTCTGTGGAAGGGCACCATCTAAACACGTAAACGAGTGTCCTTTGGAATAGCACCACTTGGACCCCCGCGGGAATGTGCTCCCGAACGCTCGGCCCAGGTCGTAAAGTAGAAGAAGGTGGTGAAATTGCTCTGCACTGCTTGGTCTGACTGCTCTCAGCTGCCCTCGGTTGCTGCTCCTTCCTCACCATCTTCCCGCAGCGGAGAGACGAGTGAAGAGACCCTGGGAGAACAAGTGCATTGCGGTCTTTGGACAGAGCCTCTTTGCTGGATCCGCGTGTCCCGGTGGCAGCGCTTCTCAAGCGGTTCCTCTGACGCCGGGTGTCCTCGTGGGCTTGCGGTGTCCCCGGGACCCCGTGAGGACTCGTCCGCCCCAGGGGCTGTGCGCTATATGACTCCACAGGGAGGAGGTGGCTAGAGCTTCAACACGTTTTTAGCAGTACTGTGTTACCTTTGTGAGGTCATTAAATATTATAGTTTGAATCTTTATATGTAGTATATTAGAATCAGCCTTTAATTAAACTGTGGTTTTTGTTGATCGGTTTAGTGCCAACAAAGCAAAGGAATACTATATTTCATAAGCAATAGGTAAAATATGTCTTGATTTTAATTTTGATCAAGAATTATCTCCTGTAGGGAAGGGACTTTGATTTTAGTTACAGGAAAGCATGACACATAGAACAAAAATGGTTCCAAAATATAAATTTCTTTTCCTCACTTGTGGGAAAGGAAGAGGCTGAGGCAGGCCTGCTGCGGGGCGCTCGTGACTGCAAACGCTAACCCCTGTGCCCCACAGAGTGAACACGTGCAGCGAATCTTCAATGGAATGGAAGTACTTTTAAAAATAAAGACATGGTCTAAATGAAGTGTACCTTTTCTCAGTGATCGTTTTAAATTTCTCCCTTTAATCTGCGAACAAAGACACTGAGATGCCCTCTGTTTGCTGGCTCACGGCTCATCTGTGACTCCTCAGTACGGTGCCCTCTGGCTCTGGAGGAAGCTGTTATTTACTGCTGAGCATTATTGTGAAGAGCCTGGTGGAGCTCAGAATAATGCTTATCCGGCCAGTGCCAGTGGTAACCACAGGTGCATGAAGAGTTAAGACAACTTAATAATCATAATGTTGTCTGGCCATTAGTCTAAAATTAGGCTGTAACCAGATACCTAAAAATTCAATGGAGTTGCTGACTTAATTTCATGTTTTTGTAATAGTCTTGAAAATTTTACAGCACGCTATATTTGAATATATTTACTAGGAGGAATATGTTCAAAATTTATTTTCATTTTTATATGAACAGCTCTATCAATAATTTTCTTTGTTCTACATAGTTCAATAATAAGAAATCAGAAGACTGAGTATCCTGATACACTAGTATGTTTAGCACAGTTAAATAATATTGCTAACCTTCAAGTAAAATGACACTTAGATGGAGTTTCCAAGGTCTGTACCATTTATATTCTGATAAATGTCTTTATGAAGATACTTCTAGATTCGTTTACATAGTTTCTGGATTTGTTTTCATGGGTGAGAAGGAAGCAGAGCCCCAGTAAGACTTTTCTTTTTGAATTTGAATATGGTGCTGGGAGATCAAGAGTGTGAATCCGTGTAGATCTGAAATATTCAAGCAGACTTCACATTCATGCTCATAACATAGCTAATAGTAAAGTCATCTGTTAACAATATTTAAACTTAAAAGCTAACTATTAATTATCAAGAAACCAAACTTAATTTAAAAACATAGTTGTAGAGAATGGAAAGTGACAAGCAGGAGTTTGAGAGGGTCGCTACTATTACTAGAAAAATTCCTAATAGATGACTAAAGAGAGGATGATGGACTCTTCAAATTACATGTCAACTTTTGTCATTGTCTGGGAGTGGCTTCTGGCTGGCCTTTGGGAGTGATTGAATGTTATTCAGTGTCTTTGACTAAACTGACTAAACTATCCAATTTGATATATCACTGCTTGAGCAATTTAGCTTCTTAATAAATAAATGAAATTTTTATAAGACATTAATCCTGAGTTTAGTAATGGAGACTGCAGAGACTGCAAGTTACTTTTAGCACCTAACATGACAGTGTGAAAGTCAGACATTTTAAAAACTCCATGCTCCCTGTCTTGGTGTGTCATTGTCACATTCTCTGGCAAGATGTCTTGCCAATGAATTTTAGGTTTAGAACAATCACTTGATGAAATCCATTCACACATTTATATGTGGGCTGCATTAAGTTTTCTTTTCATATCTATCAAAAGGTAAGACAGATGTCAAGTGTATGACTTTACTATGCAGGACTTTGTAGAAAACTTTTTAATTAAATAAAAAATGAAATAACATTTTAAGAATAAAGAACACTCCCTGGAATAGCATGACACAATGTGGATTGCACGTGGATCATCATTCATGGATTTCTCGGTGTTGTTAAAAAGGTAGCAGGGAAACATAATGAGGGGAAAGAATAAATACAATTTGGAAAGAAAAAGAAATAGCATGCATATAAGGGGTGGGGGTTGTGGGTGAGATATGGGTAAAAAGGAGAATTCACTTCTGTCATATACTGGTTCAAATTCCCCAATGTTGAGTGTGATTGTGAATTGTATATAAAATGTACCGATAAAGAATTCAATTTAAAAAATTGAAAAAAAAACAGGTAGCAGGGGGAATTGCACAGTGACTGGGATATGCGAATATAGGACTTGGGACAGGAAAGGTTTGGAAATTCGGTTTTTTTCCTCCCTGCTTGGATGGAATGTTGAATAAACCTGATTACCATTCTGAAGCACATCGGTAGCTGTGGCAACCAGCGCGGATGTCCTGACTCCACCGATGACAGAAGCAGGACAGGCAGTTGGGATGGAGCACTGGAGGGTTGGATTTGGCTAAAGTGAACAGAAACAGGTGCTGAGTGATGGTTTTGAAACCGCGTTTTCTTGATAAACATTTAAAAAAATGGAAAATAGTCTTTTAAAAGTTCCCTAGGAAATTCGTAGTTTTCTACATCTTTATTTGATGAGGCCAGATGCACAAATCTAATTTTGTTGTTTTACAGAAAAAAAATTTAAAAACCAAAACAGTGCATTTCAATTTCAGTGTATTAATTGTCCATTTTGAAATAAAAGTAAATTATTGTTCATGTTCATTAAGAAGTATTTAAATAACAACTAGAATACCAGGAAGACTCCTAAGTAGTCTTCATTTTATTCATTTTATATATACATGTGTGTGTGTCTATGTATACACACAGACACACACAGACACACACACACATATATATGTATATATATATATTTGTAGTACTGGGGGTTGAACCCAGGGCCAAAGTTCCGAGCTACATCTCTACTCACAGCCTGGTTGCTTCGAGACATGGTCTCCCGCAGCAGCTAACTTAACTGTCCAAAGTTGGGATCTCCCCTTAGGCTCCCAAAGCGTATGGATTACAGATGTACACCACTGTATCCAACACTCAAATATTTTAAACTTAGCTTTATTAATGACTAATATGAGTAATTTTGCTTTTTTCTCCTATAGCCCTATTTTCTGTGCAATCATTTAGAAACAAATCATCATCATGTTATTTTATCTGGGGTTAAAGACCTCACACGAGAATTAGGTTTAAAGTGGTGGCCTTAGAGGGTCACAGTAGTGCTGAGTATCTGGGTTTTCAACCCATAAGTTTCTATAGACCCTCCTTTGTGTTGTGATCAGCCCTTGATGATTGTTGTCTGATTTCCTAATTCAACAGGTGTTACAGGATGGTAATGTATCTAAATCTATACTTCTTCATTGGGTACTAGTGGGGGTATTTTTAAAAAGAGCCAACTTTAGGGCCAGAGATTTAGCTCAGTCGTTCTGGCTCCTGCCTCGCAAGTGCAAGGTCCTGAGTTTGATCCCCAGGAACCACATACAATGCTGGGCATGGAGACTCACGCCCACCAACAATCAATACCACGTACCACAGTGCCAGGCATGGTGGCTCATGCCTGTAACCCCAGCACACGGGAGGCAGAGGCAGGAGGATTGCTGAGTTCGAGGCTTGCCTGGGCTACATAGTGAGCTCAGGGCCAGCCTGAACCACAAAGTGAGACCCTGTTTAAAAAAAAAAAAAAAGAGCCAACTTTAATTTGTTGTTACTCACAGTATAATTCTAATAGGAAGCAAGAAGATGCTTGTTTTACTTCCTTAGTTTTCAATACAATTAACAGATTCCAATTATTGAAGACAAACATATTTTTAATGAATCTATTTTTTAAATTATTTTAAATTATGACTTCATAGATGCAAAGTACTTGTATCTTTTAGTCTTTGGCACTTATTCTAATTATTCCAATAAATGTATCTTTGTGTAAGGAGAATCTTCACATTGGCCTCTTGTCCTCTGACACAAGCCATCCTTGTGAGAATATTCTGGTTTTCTGGCAGCAGAAATGTTCTAGACTCATCATATATACTCTTTGATTAATATTTTGCCCATAATAATTTTAATAAGTTTTTACTAAGTTGAGATAGTGCTTGCTAAATTTATAACTGGTATGTTTCTTGTCATGGTTAAAAAAAAAGATTTAAATAAAAGATTTTTACATTATAGAAGATGTGATCACTGTAGTAAAATCATACATTTTAGAAATAAGAAAGGATCAATATTCTTTTGAGAAATAGGCAGATTTTTCTGGAAGCAGGAAGGTGACATGTTGAGTTCAGAATTCCTTTGTAACCCTGACTTCCTGTTTCTCATGTGGACAAGGAACTTGACTGTATAGCTGAAGTGGTCACAGAGACCTGTGTGTGTATTAGTTTTCCCAGTAACACATTGCAAAGTGAACTCTTCAGGAAATAAGTCCCTTAGTTGTTAAGCCTCTCAGTCCTCAATATGAAAAAAATATTTGGGGATATAAAAATAATAATACAATTTTTCTCAGTCATGTCTGCTGTAAACAAAATTACTGATGAGCGGTAAAATAATCTTCCACTGAGGAACATCTTTAATTGGCAGACATTTTGACTGCCATAGGATTGGTCATGAAAACAAAAAAATAATAAAAGAGGAGGCTTTAGAAGAGAAAAAAGCAATATAACTATAGACACAAATCAGTAGGAGGAAATTTTATAGTTTTGTAGAAATTATTGACCAGGGTCACAGCTACTTTTATTCAAAATGTACTCAGCTCCTCGAGGATATAAATATGAAGTGATAGAATGGAATTTAAGACTGAACAGTTTTACCAGTCTATAAGAAGAAATGTTTGTGATAGCTTTTGATTTCACTTAAACCACTGACATTAAATACATGATAGATACTTTAGTTATATGAAAAAAGATAGCTGATACGGTGGAAACAAAAGGATACTGTCTTCCTCTTGTGGTTACAACAGTAATATTTAAGTCATGAGTTTCTGATGGGAAGTAGATTCAAGCAGATATTGGTAGATTTGACAGCTGAGTTTTTGAAGACTCAACATCTGTTGTACAAATATATCCGTGCTGACTGAGTGGACACTAGTGATGTCCCAACCAGCTCTGAGTTATCTGCATGTTCTTTGTAGTCATCGTTTTCCTCCACCTTCCTAGGGCTATCCACGCTGCAAGCGGTGCTGGACTCGGCTGCTGAGAAGAAGTGGCAGGTGACAGCTATCAACGTGGGCAACATCAACAATGACAAGAAAGATGAGACCTACCGCTCGCTCTTCCAAGATCTGGAGCTAAAGAAAGAACGGCGCGTGATCCTGGACTGTGAACGAGACAAAGTGAACGACATTGTAGACCAGGTGCCTCCTCTCTGTTCCCATTTTCTCCAAATAGAGAACGTGCAGTGATATCAGCATCGACATGTAGTACTTAGGTGTGATGCTTGAACAGTGGTTTTCACTGTGTGCTTCATGTAGGATGAGACAAAGCCCATCAGTTACATGATCTGGCTTCAGTGAGCAATCAAGGTGGCTGTCAATAATACAGCAAATCATAATGTTTACAGAATGGACTCAATATGCAATTCCTTACATGCATGTTTTAGATACATCTTGCTATAGACTGATAATTTGAGTCAAAAATTTTAAATTAAATTCTGTGGAACTTAATTCTGTACTAGCTGAAAAAATAGACATGTATAGAGTCAAAATCTGAGTGCAAGGGGAAAACTGAAAGAATTTCTTTGAAGCACATGGATTATTACAAATATAGTACATAGGGTAGATTTTAATGTAAAATGTAGAACTTTTTATTGAACTGGGTTCATGCCTCTAGGAAGAGTAGGTACTTATTTTATAAGAAGTAAGTTTTATCTTTATATTAAGAGATTTGTGTCACTGAGAAACTAAACTCGCTGAAATTAATGTATGAAAGAAAGATATTCAGACCACATTCACTATTTGAAAAGTTAGCTGGAAGCATACATTGGGCTGTTTGAAAGACTAACAGGATAGGAGAGAGGAGACTTTTTCTCTTTATTGTACGATCTTGTTTCAGTTTAAGATCTTTTCAGGACAGGGCAGCAATGCAGTGATATTGTAAAGCCAAAAAGTAGAATCCACCATATTTTAAAAAGAATAAGTAATCAGGTATGCACAATGATCTGCTGAGTAGAGAAATGGTAGAGAA
>PVIC010025723.1:0-25097 GCA_004025085.1 Thryonomys swinderianus
TTTTTTTTTTTTTGAGACAGGGTCTCACTTTGTAGTTCAGGCTGGCCCTGAGCTCACTATGTAGCCCAGGCAAGCCTTGAACTCAGCAATCCTCCTGCCTCTGCCTCCTGAGTGCTGGGATTACAGGCATGAGCCACCACGCCTGGCTCAAATAAAGCAATTTTTTAAGGAAATCAGCCTAGAAGCAACTTGATGTACACATCCATCGATCCAAGTCAAAATCTCAGCAACTAATCTTTATGGCTAGTGGCAGACTAAAGCTTACACAATACCTGGGAGGCTGAGGAAGGGGAATCCTAAGTTTAAAGCCAGCCTGGGCAACCCAGGGAAGCTCTGTCTCAAAAATCAAAAGGGCCAGGGTATCTCTGCCCTGAGCAGGGCCTCTGGGCTTAATCCCAGCACCGCAGAAAACACAATAAAGTGGACAGAGTGGATGAAAGAACTAAATAGCCAACTCACTACTGAAGGAAAACAGAGGAAGAGGAGGACTTTTCCTGACCTCCAGGCTTACTATGGAGCTACAGCAATCAAGATAGAAACCTAGAAGAGACCAGAAAACCAGAGGAACACAACAGACCCGAGTAAATCCTGCGGTGAAAAATGCCTGACCACAGAACAAGGGAGGGACAGGCACTTCCACACCTGTGAGGGAACAGCTGGAACCTGACAGGCGGATACGCAGTTCCCACGGCAGAGCTCGCGGCCTTCACGTAAGTTAACCCTGAATGGATTTAGTGTCAGGGTACCGTGCGGAGCCACACGGTCCCACAGAGAACTTAGCAGAAGGTCTAGGTGGCCTTGGGTGCAAAGAGGACCTTTCAGTCACAGCGCTGGAGGCACGATCCAGGCAGAGAACAACTGATCAATTGGGTCTTGTGGAAATGACATCCTTCTGTCCTGGAGGAGATGATGTCCAGGGAACAAGAAGACAAGCCACAGACTGAAGAAAACGCTCACCAAAGGCGATCTGGTAAAGGACTGAGAAAGGACTGCTATCTAACAGTACAAAGAAGTCATAAAACTCAGTAAGAAAACAACCCACTGAAAAAAATGGGCAAAAGACCTGGACTGAAGACACTGAGGACAGATAAGAAAAATGTTTGGTCCCAGGTCACCAGAAAATTGCAAATTCAAATCGTAAGCTCTCACCACACACCTGAGTGGATCAAACCCCCAACACCAGGGGTGCCAAGTACTCACAAGGATGTGGATCTCCGGGGCTGTATTTTATTGCTGGCAGGAATGCCGTGTGGTATGGCTGCTTGGCGAGATGATTCAGACATGGCTGGATGCCCTCTCCCTGCAGGACCCAAAGCTCTGCGGCAGCAGCGGGAGGGAGGACAGGGCTGGTGGGAAGCGAGAGAGGAAGGATCGGAGAGGGAAGCAGCAGGTGCTAAAGCCAGACAGCAGCAGGGGCCGGAAGCGCAGAGCAGGTGCTAAAGCCAGACAGCAGCAGGGGCCGGAAGCGCAGCTGGAGGCTGAACCCTAGGGGCCTGGACCCGGCGTGACGGCGCTTCCCAGCGCACTTGCAACTCCAGGGCCACCTTGGGGCTGGTGTCCGGGTGCACACTGGGGTGGCCCGCCCACGGCTGGCAGGGTGTGTGGAGAGGAAAGGAGGCGGCCTGGCAGGACTGGAGGAAGAGGACATTCATGGGCTCCCTCGGAGCAG
Source organism: Thryonomys swinderianus (assembly GCA_004025085.1). NCBI lineage: Eukaryota > Metazoa > Chordata > Mammalia > Rodentia > Thryonomyidae > Thryonomys > Thryonomys swinderianus. Next base: position 1,670 of record PVIC010025723.1, read on the forward strand.
GTGGAGTGGGGAGAGGGGACTCAGGCCAGGCGCAGGGTTCTCCACACTCCGCATCAGGGCCTCGGAGGTGCTGAGGACGGAACAGCCAGCCTCCAGAACAGCCTTCCTTGCCGCCCTGAGTGTGGAGCCCAGCCTGGCTCCGTGGGGGAGGGACTTGACGTCCTGTTTCCAAACAGGTAAATGAACTGTGGGGTGGAATCTTCTAAAAGAACATATATTAGTGCTGTAACAAGCAAAAACATTTTGTATTTTTTTTTCATATTGGGATTTGAACTCAAGTATACTCTACCACACTGCTATATCTTTCAATTTTTTTTTAATTTCAAGATAGGGTCTTGCTGAATTAGTCAAGCTGGGCTAGGACTTGTGATCCCCCTGTTTCAGCCTCCCAGGGTGCTGGGATTACAGGCATGTGCCACCACACCCAGCTAAAAACATTTTTTAAAAAATGAACTCCAGACTTCTTAGTTTATAATCCAAACAATCACTATAGGGACAGTGACTTGCCATCACTAAGAGAACAGCTGAACATTTATTACAGAAAGACCCGTGGTTGACACACTGTGTAGACATAACATTTATCTGCCAGAAGGAAAAGGAGAAGGAGAAGGACCCAGGACATTAAACAGTGTTGATACATTTACACAAAACCATGTGCATGCAAACAATACAAGCCAAGAGAAATAATAAACATGGACACACAGAAATGACCTAACTTCAATCCACCTGAGCTACCACAGGCCAGGTGGCTGCTGCCTGGTGGTGGCTGGAGTGTGCCCCGGCTACCCTCCTACAAGAACCAAGGGCCCCACACCTGTCCTCAGGGGGCAGACAGCAGCCAGAAGTCTCCCATCTTATGGGGGACAGTACACAAGACAAGCCTGGAAATTAAAGAGCCAATAATCAAAGAGTTCTAACATAGACCTTTTTTTTTTTTTTTGAGGCAGGGTCTCGCTTTATAGTTCAGGCTGACCCTGAGCTCACTATGTAGCTGGGGCAAGCCTTGAACTCAGCAATCCTCCTGTCTCTGCCTCCCAAGTGCTGGGATGATAGGCATGAGCCACCACAACCAGTTTTGTGGTGTGTGGTTATCGGGATTGAACTTGGGACCTTGCGCTTGCAAGGTAGATGCTAGAACTACTGAGCTAAATCCCCGGCTGGAACATAGGCATTTTTTTTTTTTTCTTTTTCTGGTACTGGGGATTGAACTTGGGCCCTTGTGCTTCCAAGGTAGGTGAAATACCACCTGAGCTAAAACTCCAGCCTGAACATAGGGATTTTTTTTTTTGAGACAGGGTCTCGCTTTGTAGTTCAGGCTGGCTCTGAGTTCACTGTGTAGCCCAGGCAAGCCTGAACTTAGCAATCCTCCTGTCTCTGCCTCCTGAGTGCTGAGATGACAGGCATGAGCCACCTCGACCGGCACTGTGGTATGTGGTATTGATTGCTGGTGGGCGTGAGTCACCACGCCCAGGCATTCTATGTGGTTACCGGGGATCGAACTTAGGACCTTGTGCTTGCGAGGCAGGCGCTGGAACCACTGAGCTAACCCTCCAGCCCAAACATAGGGATTTTTTTTTTTTTTTTTTTTGGCTTTTTGGAGACAGGGTCTTGCTTTGTAGTTCAGGCTGGCCCTGAGCTCACCATGGTGCCCAGGCAAGCTGCCGCGAACTCAGCAATCCTCCCGTCTCTGCCTCCCGAGTGCTGGGATTACAGGCGTGAGCCACCACGCCCAGCATTCTATGTGGTAACCAGGGATCGAACTCAGGTCCTTACGCTTGCGAGGCAGCCGCTGGAACCACTGAGCTAACCCTCCGGCCCAACATAGGGATTTTTAATTGCAAAAAGTATGAACTTTCATCATGTGAAACTGACTTTACGCTCACTCTTACTCAGTGGTCTCCCCAGAGTGTAGGGCACTGGGCTTCTGTCCACACTTGCACCTGAACATCCATGCAGATGACACCTGGGTGGGACAGGTGCCTCTGGCGTCTGCTCCCTGGGGCCATCCCGGCACCACAGCCGGGCACCCTGAAGATGAGCTGTGTAGGCCTGTGGCTGTGGAAGGCAAGCCTTAGGACTAGTGAGGCTGGGCATCTCCGTGAGTGCCAGGTGTGTTCCTGAAGGGTCCCAGTGCCCTGCAGAGCAGCATGGAGACGGACGTGGCTTCCCAGGGTGACCTGCCACCCCAGAGCTGTGCTGCAGCTTGGTCAGATACATGAAGCCTGGCACAAGGCAACGTCCAAGTCTCCATTTCTGTATAAAACTCAGAACCCAGCTGGAGTTTTTTCCGGTACTGGGAAAAAACCGGGGCCCCCTTGGGTGGGTGGCTGCCGGCCTGCCTGACCGCTCCGCAGCGGAGGCGGGATGGTCCCTGATCCAGGCCTCTGCTGGGTTACATAACAAACCCGCCGTCTCCACTGCTTGGAAAACGGCTGGACACTTCCCAGTCTCCGGAGGGGACAATGAAAGAGGCAGTTAGTGCTGATCTGGAGTTGTGGCGGCCTGGGCGAGCAGAAGCTGGGTGGCCGAGGGTGCTCCTGCGGGTCAGCACTCAAAGGCACCATGCCCAGGGTGCCCCTGTGGGAGGGCACCTGCCTGCGTCCTCAGCATGCTCTTGTGGAAGGTGCTGCCGGACGGGTGTGTTCCCGGACCCTGTCGCATCCCTGCTACCTGGCTGTTTCCACAATAACCTTGACTGACTTTCCTTCTTTTAATTTTTAAATTTAAAAAATTTTTGAGACAGAGCATCACTGTGTAGTTCAGGCTGGCTTTCAACTTGCAGCAACCCTCCCACCTCGGCCTCTCAAGTGCTGTGACGGCAGCGTGTACCACTGGGCCTGGCTTCGTTTGCCTCGACTTCCACCTCTGCCCTGCCCTGCGCTGGCTCCGCACCCTCTGCAGGTCCACGCGCAGACAGACCCCGACCTGCAGGCCTGACCCTCTCCTCTCCACCGTGCTGGGCGCTGGACGGCTGGGCGTGGGGCTTGTGTACCTGGGTTTCTCTCCATTGTTAGAAGGGCTCAGAAGCTTAAAGGCCCTCTGCACAGCGCCAGCGCCCCAGAAGTGCACCAGGTCGCCCTTGGCACGCTGGTGGACGCACCTCCCTCTTCCCCGGGGCCAGCTGTCTCCTGCGGACAAGAGGAGGAGCGACCTCTCGGTGGGCTGCCACAGACCCGTCCGGACTGCACGTCACCTGTGGCCAGGAGCCTGGGGTCTGCTTGGTAATAATCGTGCCTGCCCGGAGCCCATCGCTGGGTTCTGGAAGAAGGTAACAGAGCTGAGAACTGAAAAACAAGTGATGCAACCCCACGGGGACGCACAGCTGGAACTGGGCGGAGCCTCCTCCCGTCACACATCTGGAAGCGGTGGTGACAGGACAGCGGCTGGATGCAGCTGTGTTCCAGCCACACTCAGATGGGAGGGAGGGGAGGGTGAAAACATTTTTATAAAAATCATATGGTCGGTGTTTTCCTCCTCCCCTTCTGGGAGTTTGGCAAACAGACCCTGCCGAGCTCCTGGCTTGCTCACGCACACACTGGGCCCGGCCGGGCTGCATGACCCTGGCTGCGCCATACCCACCGCCCACCTGTCCACACCTGAGTCCCTCATCAGTGAGGAGCTGCTGCTCATCCTGTGGGGCGGCCAGTGGCCAAGGGGATCCGCAGAATCACGGGAGACACTTGTACCCGGGAACTGTCTGGGACACACACGAGCTCCCTTTGCTGGACAAAATGAGCCTGAATCTGCCCACTTCTTACACTGCTCTGTACCCAGGTTTCCGCTCTCACTAACCCCAACTGCCTCACTCCTTCACCTCCCTCAGGATGGGGCTGAGGCAGAGCTCTGCGCTCACCTCTCAGAAACCAGCACAGGTGTGGTGCTGGCACCAGCGGGCACAGTGCCTGGCTGCTGAAGGCCCAAGGGTCTAGGAAAGCAGTGCTTCTGAGCTGTGGCCCAGCAGCCTGCTGGCCTGCGGGCAGATGTCACCATGCCTGGTGAGCATCCCCCAGCTCTGACTGCCCGTGCTGCGCCCACTGTCTCGCCCTCTAGCCGCCCTCCTCCACAGGCCTGCGGCGGCCGTGGCATTCCTACTGTGCCACAGGCTGGGAGTGAGCTGCTGGGGTCCCATCCAGCGTGACGGGCGCCTCCCGAAGGGCTCTGCGCTTTGCAGTTCCCAGGGGAGCTCTCGTAGGTACTCAGGGTGTGAAGGCAGAGGAAACTGGGAAGGCGCAAGGAATTCACACACCGGACAGCTCCCCATCCTCCATCCTCAGCGCCTCTGCTCTGCTCTGAAGGAAACTGCCCTCAGTTCACTGTGCGGGCCCTTCCGTGCCAGCCGCTGCCACCTGACGCCATGTGCAGCAGGCCGAGGACACGGCCGCAGCTCAGCGCTGCACGGAGCCGGCACTCAGCCCTGTGGGTTAAAAGCTCTGAAAGCACAACGGCCGAGCAGTGTAGTTTTCATAATCTCAAACAAAGAGTGTCTCCTGTTCACTGGCACGAGGAGCCGGTTCCTCCAGGGACAGCTCCCTCAGGGACAGCTCACCCTGGTCTCGCTTCAGCTCAGGGAGGCTCTCGCGCTCCGTCCAGCCCTGGGAACTCTTTGTCTTCGCAAAGCCACAAAGACGCCATTCAAGTGCTCAGTGTTCATGAGATACGCAGGGAACGGGGCCTGGGAGAAGGCGCGGGCTCCCTCAGGACACAGACCTCCCAGACGTCATCATCACTGCCCCTCGCCACCGCCTGCCTCGGCCCGCACTGCACCGCATGCCCACTGTGCCTCCATCCGGCCCCTGCAGCTCGGAGCCGGAGGCCACAGCATGCTCTGGTTCCCTGTGGCTCTGAGCGAGCGTGAGCAGAAGCCAAGTAGCCAGCAGTGCCGATGAAGGGATCAAACAGGAAAACGGTTAGGATGCCTTACGTACACCGGGTTCACAGACACAGAAAGCACAACAGTCAGTGTAGCCAATCATCTGACCAGAACATAGCTTTCGATCATCACGAAGATACAACACTTCCTCTCGCCTCCCAGTACTTCGGGGACCCTTTAGGACAGAGAAACGGATGGTCGGCCGAGGCCTAGCTGGCAGCTCCATGGCTGGGCTCCTCCCGCGGCAGCACAGTATCTGCTCTCGTGCATTTACAAGGCATCTCACGCAAAGTCAGACCCTGAACATCAGGCCCAGGCTGGCGGCTCTTCTGGGCTGATGGGGGGAGGGGACGCCTGCAGGGAGGGACGGACCACGCCGCCCAACTCTCCAGGTGGGGCGGGCCGCACAGGACAGAAGTGAGAAACTGCAAGCCCACCCCAGTGTCACCCTGAGACTCCAGGAACCTCGTCCACGGCACGAAGTACAAAGTGCATTTCCTAAGTGTAACTCAGGGTTACTCCATCTTTCCCACTGGTTCTATTTCCTCTGCAGAAATTACACACTGCAGTGATTTGATTTCTTTAGTCCGTCATGCCTTTTCAAAAATGCCTAGGGTGAGGTGGCCAGGAAGCGGCAAACGTGCAGGCCCATGACTGAGGGAGGGTCTGGTACCCCCGCATGCTGGGCACAGCACCAGCATGACGGTGCCCATAAAGTTCCCATGGACCTGGAAGAGCCTCTCTCACACAGACAGGTGCTGCAGAATCTTGGGCAAGCAACCAGGCCGGAGTCCTTCCCGAGCCGCTGGGGACGTGGGGAGGGATGGGTAGGCCCCGGGCAACTTCTCCAGCATGCAGGGCAGGCAACTAAGTAACCAACCCCTGGAAAGTGCTCTCATTGTTTCTGTTTTTATTTCCACTTTTTCCACCTGGCGTTCAGGTCTCCAAGTCGTTCGGTAGGTAGGTAGCTCTGTTGTCTAGAGCTCTGGGAGCGTGGTTCCGTCACAGATGACCAAGGGCTGGGCTCCTCTCGCCACCACGTAGGCTCTCCAGTGGGCGGTGCTGGTGTAGCCTGGGAGGGAAACAGCAGCAGGAAAGCAGGTCAGTGTCTGGGCACTGGCACAGTGGGCAGCTGTGAGCAAAGCAAAGCAAAGCAGGTAGGCCAGCCGGCCCAGGCTCTGTGGGCTCCCCTGGCACGGGCAGTTCCCTCTATCATCCTCCTCTCCTACCTGACACCCAGCTGGGCAGGTGCTACTCCAACCACAGTTCCTTCCCCGCACCGCCCCCATGCCTGGCCTGGGCAGTATGAAGCCCACGCCAGCAGGCTGCAGGGATACCCGGCTTGGGACAAGGGTGGTGCTGGCCTTCAATTCTCAGCCTGATCCAAGGGATTGAGCAGGGTAGCAGGGGTTCTGAGGGGAGGCAGGGCCTCTGGTTCCAATCTCCTTCGGTTATACAGGACAGTTCCTTCCTTCCTTCCTCCCTCTCTCCCTTCCTTTTCTTTCTTGTCTCACTTTGTAGTTCAGGCTGGCCCTGAGCTCACTATGGAGCCCAGGCAAGCCTCAAACTCAGCAGTCCTCCTGCCTCTGCCTTCTGAGTGTTAGGATGACAGTCGTGAGCCACCGCGGCCAGCACTGTGGTATGTGGTAACTGGGGGATGAACTGGAGACCTTGAGTTGCAAGGCAGGCGCCAGAACTACTGCTAAATCCCTGGCCAGTGTAGGACAGCTTCATCACAGCATGTCCGGATTAACTGAAAGCCCAGTTCTCAATCTGGTTTTGCGAACGGTGGTGTCCTGTTCCGAAGACAATGTTTCACGGAAGTCAGTCTGAGGAACACCAGGGCCCTGGGAGGCCTTCTGATCACACTGTGTACCAAGAAGACTGGGTGCCAAGAGCGACAGTGGCCCTTGGTCAAGGTCGCTGTCATTTAGTCCTGTGGGGAGTGGGCAGGGGTAACAGATCACAGAAACCCTTGGACTCAGACCTCCTCGAGGGTGATGGGGCTCAGTCCTGCCACCGCCGTTGCTGTACAGCACAGCACTGCTTGTGAGTGGCAGGAAAATCAAGACTGTCCTGAGGGTGTGAAGTATCACAGCGCCGAGGCTGGCACTTAGAAGTTAAGGGCAGATCTCTGACTGAGATTCATGAACCACAGCACTGACCCCGCGCAGCAGGGAGGCTCCAGACAGGAGAGCTCAGCAGGCGTGGCTGTCATGGGGGCAGGGTGTGGGGCAGCTCTCGGCGTGGCACAGGGACAGCAGAGGCGGTGCTGGCCTGGGTTCCCTCCGGAAGGCTCCCGGCCCAGGTTCTCTGCGGACCCACCACCTCTGCCCTCCACAGCACCAGGAGAACTTGTCACAGGGCCCTCGGAGTCCCGAAGGAAGCAGGGCAGCTGCAGCTGCACGGACACTGCTTTTCTGTCTGCATGTGTAATGGTGGCAGTCGCATCCAACTTCCATCCCTGCCACTGCTTTAGCTACCACTGTCTCCAGTCCCCTCTCCATGCCCACATCCTGTGCTAAGCTTTTCTACACACTGCCAGCCAGGCTCCCTTCCTGTGTGCACAACAAACCAGCTGCTCAGGGATCTGGGCTTGAGGCCAAGAGCTGCTCTGACCACTGCCGGACACCTTTTCGTCCTTTCTCCTTAATTCTGTAATTGGCATTTGGGGTGTTCTGTGGACTGGAAACCTGGAATTTGAGTAACTCAGATGTTTCTGTAGTTAGTTGTGTGCAGTGTCCAGCATTTGTAGAACATAAGGCAGAACCTTGTTCGTGCCAAACCATGAACTTCAAACCCAACAGCGCCATCTAACCCAACGGTGCCACCTAGATTTTTGCACCCCTCCCTGTGAAAGGAAGGCTCCACTGTGAGAAAGTCTGCTCGGAGGCTTTTGGAAGAGGACGCTGCTTCCTGCAGGGCTTCCAAGGGGCAGGCCAGCTGCGCGCCCTTACTCCTACTTTATTTTCATTCCTGAATTGAGATAAGTTACATAACTTGGACCAAAGCCTGGCACAGCTGGAAGTCAGCTTCCCACCCCAAGGAGGCAAAAGGCTTCTAGGAATCTAGGGTCTTCTCACCAGCTGAAGCTCCCAGAAATCAACTGGAGAACAGGTCTGCGGTCTGCTGGGGTCACCAGGCCTCACTGGCGAGGCAGGAGGTGTGCAGAGGGGACCCCAGAGTGCCTGCCATGGCTCAGCTCCAGCCAATGGGCCACAGTCAGACTGCTGCTGGCAGCGGCTGAGCAAACCCACTGTAGCCTCAGTGTTCAGGGGATAAGGCACAGGACAGGCCTCAGCAGGGAAGTATGAGGCTGTGACATGACCGCGGGACAGACATAGGGCACCGCTTCCCCTGGGCCCGCTGCCCTGCATGCCACTTGGCATCATGTACCCGCAGCACAGCCCAGGAAGGGTTCCTCTAATCTCTCACTTGTCCCACCCGGCACAGGCAGACACAGCAGACCCGACGCCCGCCCGACTGCCATCCTCCCTTCTGTAAGGTTGGGAATTCCTCTAAATATTTTCTAGAATTCCTTCTGACCTGAAGTTTCTAAGGACAACAGAAAGCATATTCACAGTGTTGTAGGTACAAGGTTTTCTCTCTGCTACATTAGTCATTTTATTTCTAAACACAGATAGAACAATCCTCTTAATAAAAGAATGCTCTATCTGTGAAGGCACTATTCACTGGTTTGAATATGTTCTAAATTAAAAATTGAGCTGGGTGTGGTGGTACAGGCCTGTGATCCCAGCACTCAGGAGGCTGGGTCTGGAGGATTGTGCAAGTGCACGGCCAGTCTGGGATACACAGTAAGACCTTGTTTCAAAACCCCAACCCAATCCAACCCGACCACGACTAAACAGATGCCCCAGAGTCCCGCCCCGCCCGGACCCTCCCTACCGATGTCCCCTGCCTGCACAGGCATGGCCACGGACTGACAGTGCAGCCGGCAGTGGAAGGGCGGGACGAGCTGCAACATGGCCTCACCGCTGCTGACTGCGAACAGGTCGTGCACCTTGAGCATCTGAGGGAAGAGCAAGGAGAGCGAAAAGAAGGTAAGAAAACAGAAGTCACAGCCCCGGGGTGAGCACACAGAAGTCCTTACACAAACGCTCCGAGCTGCCCAGCAGCCTAAGCAAGAGGTTAGCAGAGCCAGCTTCTCCTGGTACGGAGACCAAGGTGAATCTCCTCTTTCGGTTCTTCTAAAGACTCTGGTTTATGGGGGCAGCTGCTGCACAGGCTTCATAATTTGCAGCTATTCTGGGCCAAAGGCAAAACATTTTATTATAATTTCTGTCTTTGGGAGCTGGGGCGTAAACCCAGGGCTTCATGCATACATGGTGCATGATCCGCCACTAAGCTACTCACTGCAGTTTCACAGAAGCATGCCCAACAGAGCCAGCAAGCCTCTGAGCACAGGCTTTGGGGGCCTGGTCTGATCCACACGCTTCAGCTAAGCAGAGGGTCTGCGGATCCTGTGGCTCCTCTGTGGAGATCCACTTCTCAAACCAGCCTCCTGACAAGAGGTTCAAGTCTACACTCTGCCAAAGCAGATCTGCCAAGGGTGAATTTGGCTCAGTGGGACCGCAACTGCCTGACAAGTACAAGGTTCTGAGTTCGATCCTAGTACTGAAAAAAAATTAACCAACTAAGATGAAACCAAGGGCAGCAGCCTGGCCTGTGAGTTTGAAAACAGAAAATACACCTGGGATGTGCACCTGTACAGGAACCAGAGATAGGGATGTGGTGTGGTCCACTCTGTGCCAGGCAGGGAGCTGTGTGCCCCGGAGTCTCACAGGCAGGGCACAAGGGCAGAGGGAGAAGTGGTCTCCACCGGTTTCTCTCCCTAGCTCCTGCCCTCTAAAGCAGGGATCACCAGTCAAATGCCCTGGCCAGGTCTTGATTTTTTCTTCACCACTCTAGGCCTCTAGAGCCTTGGGTTTTGGTGTCATCTGCTCCTGGCCCTAATCCTGGACATGATTCTATTTCCAAAGCAATAGCAGAGCCACTTCTCTGGCTGCCAGGTGACAGCAGGAGGCTTAGAGCTGGCCCACGCATGACAGGTACTAATACAGACTGCCACCCTGCTATATATGGTCATGCAAAGATCCCAGAGACCCGAAAATAAGCATGTGCTTCCCTCTTTCAACACACCCAGCAGCAGGCAGGCAGCCCTCCATGCTTGGATGAACAGACAGGGATAGCCCTGGTCCCTGGTGGGCAGTGAAGCAGGCCTTGTGGCCCACACCTCTTGGCCCAGTGCCACTTAGTGACACTTCTCCACCCCCCCATACCTCCATGCTGGGGATACAACTCATGACCCTGTGCTGGCCAGGCAAGTGGCGGTGCCACTGAGCTAAATCCCTGGCCCATCCATCTCTTATCTTTCATCCCACAGCTGCTGTGGGACCCTGGACTCAAAACGTGTGACTTTCCCCAGGCCAGAGACAGGGATATGGACTCTGGGGTGGGGTGATGAGGCTGGGAGAAAGGAGAGCTTGGGTCAGGGTGGGGAAGCAGACTTATGAGAAACCCTCTCAGGACTTCTGCTTCGTGGGCCGCTCCTCCCAAACATCCGGGAACCACAGTTGAGAGGGTTCCCATAAGGATCTCAGTAACTGCACTCACTCCTTGGGCCAGGCAGACTGGTGAACCTAACTTCAACACTCAAGTGGGAAAACGGAGATGAAGATAAAGGCCCTCGCCCAGCATTATGTCATGATCAGGAGGATGAACTCACAGGAAGGCCCAAGTTCCAGCCAGGAGCAGCAGGACAGACTGCTGTGAAGTGTGAGGCCAGAGCGGCACCTCCCCACTGCTGGCAGACTCAAGCTCTTACTTCTAGACAAAGATGATTGTTTTTATAGCTTTTAAATTCCTTCAACACAGGTCAGCAGATTCGGAGCCAAGAGAGAATGTCAGGAGGGTGAAGTTACAATCCAGAGCTTGTAGGGGTCAGACTTCGGAAAATTAAAAAAGAACTTTTGTTGAGGTCCTGGAGATGGAACCCAGAGGCTCACACATTCTAAGCACGGCTCTATCATGGGGCCATGTCCTCTCCCCTAAACTTTTTACAAGGGGAAATTCCTTCTTATTAACTCAAAATAATCCAGGCCCAAACACCTTCCTCAGGATCGAAGTCCCACAGAGGAGCAGATCAGAGAAGACTAAAGCAGACACAGACATAGGCGGCCTCTCCGGCCGCAGGCTGGGCAGTGGGACTGAGGGCCCAGGCCTCTGAACCCCGGAGCTGCCATCTCTGACCTGAGCCTGGGCCTTCCCACTTCACCACCTCAAGTCTCTTCTTTGTTACTTATTTTGGGGTTGGTGGCTGGAGGTGTCCTATTACCCTGCTCTGTGACGCTGGACAAACCCCTTAGTCTTTGGGTTCAGGCTCCTAATCTATGGAATGAGGACACTGGATTATTCATTTACATACTACTCATCTGCAGCTTACCTTGTCTTTCTTTTTCTTTTCTCATTTTACTTATGTGCTTATTTGTTTTATTACCCTTTAGGTAGTAAAATCTGTTTTTCCCAATACTAATTTGGAGTTTTACCTCTTTTTCATTTTGTGGGAAAGACAATCCTTAGTATTTGCTTAGCAAAAATATTATAAAATAATAAATGCAAGGTTTCTGTATTGCATAAAGAGGGAAAACATTTTTTTGCTGTTTAAGTTAAAAGTCAACAGTATTTTGGTTTACTTCTTTTACATGAATGTTTGGGATGCCAGGGATTAAATTTGGGGCTACACACACCAGGCATAGGATCTCCCACTGAGCTATATCCCTTTTTAATTAGGAAGTTTTATTCTTTAAAAGAGGTTGCCCTTATCTATTATTTTGAGACAAGAGTCTCACTATGTAGCCTAGGCTAGCTTTGAACTCACAACAATCCTTCCACCTCAGCTTCCTGAGTACTAGGATTACAGACATGTGCCATCACGCCGGGCTAAAAGTATAACTTAAACCACACCTTCATACTTCTGTTTTGCTTGTGTTTGGTCACCATCAAGCTTTAGAAACTCTCAGGTTTGCCACATGACCGTTCAGAGGAATTGCACACTGGAGTCCCTATAAATTTGACGGCCCCAGCTCTCTGAATGTGGAGAAGTAGCTTGGCCCTGAAGGTGACAGGAAGCAACAGGCCTTCAAGGAGACTCACGTTCCTGACAGGGTGGACATCACTGCAGGTCCCTGACTATGGGGGAGGGGAGAGCGCTAGAGGATGTGGAGTCTCCTCAGTCCAGGTCCCCAGCGAGAAGACTTCAAGATCCAGTATCTTGGGAAATTTCCTACCTTACTCCCCACAACTGGTTCCGGGTGAAGGAGGAAGCACTTTTTTAAGGAGGCATCTTTTGGAAATGAGAGGTGGGTAAAAACAGGAAAAAGCTCACGTAAAATTTGTGATCTGTTCAGAGGTCTCCTCCTGTAAAATTGTGAAACAAAACACTGTCACTAAAATGGGCAGCAGCTTCTCTGTGGGCCTAGCGCGGCTCCTAGCAAGGCTGGGGAAACCGGGCGGGGCAGAGACCCACGAGTGGTGCCGTGAGGGCTTGGGTGGGGCAGAGCTCCACGCATCCAGGCCGATCTGTGTGCGTCTGCACGGGATTTCTGAAGCCCAGCTAAGATAATAAATACAGAGAGAGGGAGAGAAGCCATCGCTCCCCGACTACGGAGGGAGAGACTGCAGTGACAGCAGGCGGGCAGAAGGGCAGCAGAGAGGCAGGAGGAGGGACACGTGGCCTGACCCTGCCTGGCAAAGCGCGGGACCAGGGCAGTGCGAAGCCAGGTTATCTCGCGACACTGTGCGCTCCAGCACGAGCCTAACTGCAAACCAGTGAAAGGTGGGAGCATTCAGGATTATCCAACACAAAACTGAAAAGCTGAGTTTTCTTCCACTTGGAACAGTTGTGTGATGGCTGCTGAATTTGATTTTCCAGCTAGAAGGTGACCTTAACCCCAAGGAGCAGAGTAGAACAGATTGTGTCTAGGACCCAGGAGGGGCCCCGAGAAGATGCTGAGAACCCCATGGGGTTCGCGCTCTCTCTCTGACTCCCTGTCTCCCCACACCTCTGTCAGGAGCCTCTGGGCCCCATGGCTGGGCCCCTCCTTCAGGCCCAGCCCATCTGTCCTTCACCTCCCCTTAACTGAGCATGGCCATCACGCGGACGTGGGCTGTCAGGTGGCCAGCTGGGGGTCACTCCCTGTTGTGACCGCTGGCCCAGCCGTGCTGCACTCACCATGGGTAAGGAAACGGGAACCACCGTTCGGGAAAACAACGCTGCCACTTGGCGAAAAAGCCCTCGGTGAAGCCTTCCGCTGCCTCCGGGTACTGGCACAGGAAGTGCTTGAGCTCCTCGGTTCGCAGAGGCTGTCCAGTCTTGGCACGAGAGCAAAACAAGGGCACAGAGCTCTGGTCACACATTTGGGCACAACATGGGCGCAGTCAGTGAGCGGGACAGTGGCATCCCCTCACCTTGATCACCAGCTGCCGGAGGCTGTCAAACGTCTTCGGGGCGTCCTCTGGGAGCAGCACCTCGAGGGGCAGGCTGTGGGCGCACACGGTGCAGTTGGCAGGGACACACTTGTTATGCTCACAGCTGTAGGACAACCCGGGGTCGAGGCCTGCGGGACGCGCCAGAGAAAGCGGATGAAGAATCCCTCGGGGTGGTCTGGAGAGCAGGGAAACGCGCAGGACAGACAGCAGGGGGCCGCGTGGGAAGAAGCCCCTCCCTGTGAACACTCCGCTACCAGTTCCAGGTCAGATCGATACACAAAGCACAGCAGGGCAAAAACATTCAGAGATGTAGCTTGTCTGATGCCCTGAACCCACGGGGTGCGTACAGAAGTGTCTGGGGCATGCAGGGCGGGACAGAGGGCCAGACTGGCCACACGCCGCAAGTCTTCTCGCACTAGGGCTGTGAGCCTGCCCTTGCTTCACCCAGGAAGGAAGGGCCAGGGAGGGGCCGCCGGAGAGCTGGGACCTTCTGGTGCACACAGCACTCATCTGACCGCCGCTCCCCGCCCAGCGTCTCACCCAGGCTGGTGAGAGGCCAGGAGCCCCGGCTGTGCCCTCTCTGAGGGGCCCACTGCTACACAGCCTTCCTCAGTTTCCCCCGCTTCCGCCTCCGACTGTGTCCAGCTTAGATGCTAGTGCATTCCTTCTTGTTTACTTTCTCTCCTATGTCACTGGAGCCCTCCAAAGCTAGCTGTTTGTTTTAAACTCTAACTGGATTCCAGAATGTTCCACAAGCTGGCTCTGATTACAGCCCAGTACAGACCAGTCAGGAGGGGGCTGAGAACAAAGGCAAATGACAACCAAATGTGGTCAAGGTGGAGTCAAGATTTGAAACCAATAAACACCAGGAACTCACCCCTGGTCACAAAGTCCTGTCTGTCGTCAGCAGGGAGGCCTGATCGCGGGGCTCTGTGGTTGTTTAAGGCAGCTGCCCTGGGCAGGACCCCTCCCCTTCTTGGATCAGCAGATCTAACTAGAGGACCACGGGGCACCACTCCTGCGATGGCCTCCAGGGCCAGCCCCAGCCCTCTAGTGCCATCTGTTTTGGTGGCACATGGAGATGCAAAGTTGTATGTTTTTTCCTTCTGGAGTACTTTCAAATGTTCTTTATTAGGGGTCAAATATGCTGCATTCCTGCCTAAATATGAGAACTTCAGGGGAACAATCTCACAACGCAAGAGGAAAAAGCCTAATGGCACATCACAGTCACACAGCACCACAGCTTCTGTGGCGCAGGTGCGAGGGAAGGAGACAGGCGAGGCTGACAGAAAAGCACGCTGATGGCACTGCGCACACGATGGTCCTCAGCAGCCTCACCTCTGACAGCCCATGGCAATGACAGGCTCTGGCCAATCTCAGGCTGCAAATCAGGATGGCAGAACTGGAAGGAAGGGCATAGTTCTGCTCTCCTTGTGCAGGCAAAGCTTTTAGAAAATAGCTCTACTGCTCAGCATGATGATGTATGTCTGGGATCCCAGCCACTCAAGAGGCTGAGGCAAGGAGGACTTTGAGTTCAGGAACAGCCTGAGTTACATAGTGAGCTCAATACTGGCCTGGTCTATGCAGTCAGATCCTAACTAAAAAAAAAAAAAAAACCAGGGCCGGAGGGTTAGCTCAGTGGTTCCGGTGCCTGCCTTGCAAGCACAAGGTCCTGAGTTCAATCCCTGGTAACCACATACGATGCTGGGCATGGAGACTCACGCCCACCAGCCATCAATATCACATACCACAGTGCCAGGCGTGGTGGCTCACACCTGTCATCCCAGCACTCGGGAAGCAGAGAGAGGAGGATTGCTGAGTTCGAGGCTTGCCTGGACTAGTGAGCTCAGAGCCAGCCTGAACTACAAAGCGAGACCCTGTCTCAAAAAAAAAAAAAGAAAATAAAAACAACTTTATTGAGATAAAATTCATATACCAGAATGTACAATTCAGGATACAAAATTGTTTCTACTTTGTGTATATCAAGAATGCACACACTGAGAAAGAAATTAGGAGAACATTACCATTCACAATAGCCCATAGAAAGTGAATACTCAGGAATTAACCTAATCAAGGAAATCAAAGACCTCTGTAATGAAAACTCAGGACTCTGAAAAAGGAGTTCAAAGGGGGCATCAGAAAATGGAAAGATGTCCCTACTCCTGAATAGGCAGAACCAGTACTGTCAAAATGGTCGTATTAGCAAAACTGATGTACAGGTGTAATATGCTCCCAATCGAAATACTAACAGCATTCCTCATACAATGGGGGAAAATAATCTTAAAATTTGTATGGTGTCAAAAGAGACCCAGAATAGCTAAAGCAAAGGGAAAAATATCATAATCCCGGACTTCAAGTAATATTACAAAGCTGATTAGAAACAGAATGGGAGTGGCCCAAAACAGGTGTGCTGACCACTGGAACAGAAAAGAAGTTGCAGAAACAACCCCAGACACATTCAGACAAGAGGTCCCCTAGCATATGCTGGAGAAAGATGGTCTCTCTCCAACAAATGGTGCTGGGAAAATTGGCTATCCACACCCAGAAGACTGAATTGAGACCCGTGTCTCTCACCAGGCACTAAACTAAAATCAAAATGGAACAAAGATCTAAATATTAAAACAGAAACAATCTGCAAGAAGATAAAGTAGGTAAAAAAGATATGCGTGTAAGGCCAGAGATTTAGCTCGGTGGTTCTGGTGTCTCCCTTGCAAGCACAAGGTCCAGAGTTCGATCCCTGGCACCACATACCACAATACTGGGCATAGTGGCTTATGCCTGTAATCCCAGCACTCAGAAGACAGAGGCAGGAGGGTTTCTGTGAGTTCAAGGCCAGCCTGAACTACAAAGCAAGACCCTGTCTCCAAAAAAAAAATGAGCAATTGAAATGAACAGACACATCTCAGAAATACTACAAAAGGCCAATACATGAAAAAATGCTCAGCATCTCTGGCCACTAAAAAATGCAAATTAAAAACAACACTGAGCTTCCATCTTACTCCAGAAAAGAATGGCCAGCAGCAAGAAATCTAAGAATGAATGCTGGCAAGGGTGCAGGGAGAAAGTGAACCCCAGTACACTGCTGGTGAGCAGGGAACTGGTCCCACCATTCTGGAAATCAGAATGGAGATTCCTCAAAACACTAAATACTTTAGGCTCTGCTAACTAATGTGTCAGTGAACATATTTTGTGCAGAAACATGTTTTCAGGTCTCTCAAGTATAGGAGAGGAATTACTAGGTCATATAGTGACTCTATGTCTAATTTTTCAAGGAAGTGAGATGTTGTTTTCTAAAAGAGCCACACAGCTCTACATTCCCATCACCACAGGTGAGGGTTCCAATTTCTCGTTATTTTCCAGATTTTTATTATGGCCATTTTTGTGGGTATGAAGCAGTGTTTTGTTGTGGGTTTAAGAAAATTTAGTTTAGATGTTGTACAACAGGGGCTCGAAGCCCATGGCAATTCCTCTAACACTGAGCTACATTCCCAGACCTTTAAAAAAAAAACTTTCACTCTGAGAGTGTGCCTAAGTTGCCCAAGGTATGCTTGAACCTATGAGCCACCTGCCTCAGTCTCCCCAGTAGCTGGAATTATGGGCCCAGCTTTATGTGGTTTTGATTTATATTTCCCCGATGGCTAATGATATTGGCCAACTCTGCATGTGTATACAGTCATCTGTATGTTCTTTTTTTGAGACAGGGTCTCGCTTTGTAGTTCAGGCTGGCCCTGAGCTACTATGGTGCCCAGGTAAGCCTCGAACTCACAGCAATCCTCCTGCCTCTGCCTCCTAAGTGCTGGGATTACAGACATGAGCCACCATACCTGCCTGGCACTGCCATATGTGGTGCCAGGGATTGAATTCAGGACTTTGTGCTTCTGAGGCAGACGCTGGAACCACTGAGCTAAATTGCCAGCCTCATAGAGAAAGGTTTTTTTTTTTTTTTTTTTTTTTTTTGAGACAGGGTCTCGCTTTGTAGTTCAGGCTGGCTCTGAGCTCACTATGTAGCCCAGGCAAGCCTCGAACTCAGCAATCCTCCTGTCTCTGCCTCCCGAGTGCTGGGATTACAGGCGTGGGCCACCACACCCGGCGAGAAAGGTTTACTTAAATCCTTTGTTCAGTTTTCTTCCTTCCCTCACTTTAAAATGGGTTGTCCAAATTAAAACTTTAACAGTTGTAAGAGTATTTTTGTTTTTTTGCAGTACCAGGGATTGAACTCAGGCCCTTGTGCTTCCAAGATAGGCGCAATGCCACTTGAGTTAAATCCTTGGCTCTAACGATACATTTTTGAAAACTCCTCATGTGGGAGTGGGCGCTACAACCTTACTTTGAAGGAAGACGATGGGAAAGTGCACACACAGAGCCCCAGAGCCACAGGGAGGGGAAGCGGAGACAGGAGCCCTGAGCTGAGGACTGGCAGGATTACAGCTGCCAGCAGAAGCCAGGCAGGATGCAGCACCTCCAAGAGGGGCCTGACCCCTCTGGGGGCCTGATTTCAAGCTTTTGGCCTCCAAAGCTCTGAGAGAATGTTGTAGGCCACCCACAGGGCTTTGCTTGGCAGCCTTCAAAACTAATTGATTCATAGTGCCAAAAATATTAGTTACATAAGTGCTTTTATGTGTATATGAACCAGGATGTACACACACACACACACACACACACACACACACACACACACACACACACACACAGAGTTTATCTGAATAGACACAGGGAAATTCCAAGACCCAAATTATTGCTAGTGGTTTCTTGGGTAGGAAAAGTTAGGACAGACATTAGAAACATAGAGCATGTACTTAGCACATTGAGAGTCACTAAGTTCAATACCAGGAAAGAAAGAAAGAAGGAAAGGAGGAGAACAGCAAGGAGGGAAGGGAGAAAAAGGAAGGTGAGAAAGGAAGGGTGAAGAGAATGAGAGAAATCTCTTAGAAAACCCTGTATTTTAAACTGGCTGTGGAGCACACCTGTATTCTCAGCCCTCAGGAGGTGAAGGCAGGAGGTGGAAGGCCAGCCTG
Organism: Thryonomys swinderianus; assembly: GCA_004025085.1. Lineage (NCBI taxonomy): Eukaryota > Metazoa > Chordata > Mammalia > Rodentia > Thryonomyidae > Thryonomys > Thryonomys swinderianus. The sequence continues at coordinate 20,063 of PVIC010025723.1, forward strand.
GGCCATGCAGAGAAACTGCCTCAACAAAAAGGAAGTAGGGCCAGCAATTTAGCTCAGTGGTGCTGCACCTGCCTCGTAAGCACAAGGCCCTGAATTCAATTCCCCGTACACAAAGGAGTCACGACAGTTCAGTGTGCCTGTGTTGTACACACATCCACGGGCCACTGTGAGGGACAGGAAGGTAAGAGCATCCGCTGAGAAGCAGAGCGGCCAGAGGCAGGGCCTGGAGAGGTCCCAAAGGACAGGCAGGCGGCCAGGCCGGTGACCGACAAGAAAGAGAAGGATGACGAGGGAAAGATCAGGGGAAGGAGCCACCTGTCACCCCAACTTTGAGAGCAGAGCTACTCCCACCCTTCCGTGGCCAGGAGTGGTCGCACGGGCAGCAGAGGCCGAGGAGGGTGGCTGGAACTGTCCCTCCCTCCCAGGGCCCACAAGAGAGCCTGGCCTGCCCCACTGCACCTGCCTCCCTTGGTCGCACTTGGCACCAAGGCAGAGAGCACAGAACCCTTGGGACCCGACGACAGACCCAGGCTGTCTTCCGCACCAGGTGCCACGCCTCGCTCCCCCAGCAGCAGACAGGAAGCTGGCGCAGCACTGCTGTCTCCACCTCTATCTCCAGGGTCTTTGTACTCCAGGCACCCTCCAATAACTGCTGTTTGTATTTTCAAATAAAGGTGTGGCAGAGAAGGGAAACCCTACACATGAGACTGCGGTTAGACTCATGGCTTGGCACCGAGCCATGACGTGGAGTCACTCCACTGTGGGAAATGTCAGAAGCAGCCCTCAGACCGAAGGCTGCCCAGGAGGCCTGATGCAGACCAGGCCCCACCCTGCCGAGAACGGCATCTTCTCCATGGAGTACGCATGGCATAGTCTGGAGTCGCAGTGTTGATAGGCCTGTCTTGCAGATTTGGAACCTGGCACAGGAGAAAAATCAGTTCTTTCTAGGACTGGTTTAAAATGATAGCGAAGACAATGCTGGGCGTGGTGGCTCACACCTATCATCCCAGGACTCAGGAGGCAGAGGCAGGAGGGTTGCTGAATTCCAGGCTTGTCTGGGCTACATAGTGAGCTGAGGGCCAGCCTGAACTACAAAGCCAGACCCTGTCTCAAAAATAAAAAAATAGGGCCGGAGGGTTAACTCAGTGGTTCTGTTGCCTGCCTTGCAAGCGCAAGGTCCTGAGTTTGATCCCTGGTAACCACATACAATGCTGGGCGTGGAGACACGCCCACCAACAATCAACACCGCATACCACAATGCTCCATGTGGTGGCTCACGCCTGTCATCCCAGCACTCGCGAGGCAGAGACAGGAGGATTGCTGAGTTGGCGGCGGCTTGCCTGGGCACCATAGTGAGCTCAGGGCCAGCCTGAACTACAAAGCGAGACTCTGTCTCAAAATAAATAAATAAATAAATAATAAATTAAGTTAAAAAATAAAAATTATCCAAACGATATTCCTCTATTCTTTAGAAGCGAAATAGGAGTCTAGTCAATGTAATGCTATACTCCAAAGAAAAAGCCTAAATGGCAGAACAATCTGTCAGACTGGGAATTCCCCTACTGCCTGCCATTGAGGCACTGTCACTTTCAAGTGCTTGCTAAATTCATTTACTGGCAGAGGTGATATATTATTGAGGGCTAAATTAAATGAACTGGCAGAAAGAAAGCGCAGGCTGAAAGAATGGACTTCATCTAGCACAAAACCTAGTGGGGCAGGCTAAGGACTATTAGGGGGTCTGGTTCAGAGCAAACCAGATTCAGACGCTTTCACTAAGTTGATAGCTGTTTACTACATATCCTCTATCAACAGGGATCTCAGGAGAACAGAAGACAGAAAAAAGATTCTGTCAAGTCCTCCTCATGGGCATTTATCCCCAACACAGGTGCTTCACATCCAACCAGCTGTGTTTATCTGGCAAATGTCTTAATTTCCCTGAGTCTCAGTTTCCCCCTCTGCAAGACAGGGCTGATAAAGCCACGCACTGGCAGGTTCATGGGGTCTGAATTAAATAAAACAATACAGGGAAGGTATCTCTCATTAGATATCAGTAAATATGACTTCCTTTCTCATCAAATAACTGTCCAGAAAGCTTATCTCAGAGCTAGGAGGGGTGGTGCGTAAACCCAGCTCTTAGGGTGCTGAGCCAGGAGGGTTATGAGTTCAAACCGAGCCATGGCTACAAGGCAACACTCAGCTTCAGAAGAACCAAAACCAAAACCTAAACAAAACGCAGATAACTTTAGCTCACAGGCCCTAATAGGCGTTGTACCTGCGAACTGTCTGTCGTCCTGCTCCTTGGCGTGCAGCGCAGTGCCCTTGCTCTCCAGCAGGTGCTTCTGGGCGATGGGTAAGGACACGAGGCGGATATGGCGGACGAGTGTGCGCCAGGTGTGAGCCCCAGCCAGCGCTGGCTCTGGCGGCAGCGGGCTGAAAGGCTGGATCGCAAAGTAGGCCATGAGCAAGACAAGGCCCAGGGTCAGGAGCACCTGGAGGGAAAGCCAGAGAGGGTCACTACCTGCCTGACAAACACAGGACCTGGACACAAAGAAGAGCAGCTTCTGCTCGGTCTCCATCCTACCCTGGGGCTGAGTCCGTCCTCCATGCCATTCGCTGTGCGTCTGAGGGTGGGATATAAACTAGAGAACGGCATGGACCGTGAGGCTCCTATTAGACCACTGGGAGCTACACTTACCACTTAAAAACACACACAAACAGGGCAGGAGGTTTAGCTCAGTGTTTCCGGCGCCTGCCTCGCAAGCACAAGGTCCTGAATTCGATCCCGGTAACTACATACAATGCTGGGCGTGGTGACTCACACCTGTAATCCCAGCACTCGGGAGGCAGAGGCAGGATTGCTGAATTCCAGGCATGCCTGGGCTACATAGTGAGCTGAGGGCCAGCCTGAACTACAGAGCGAGACCCTGTCTCAAAAAAAAAAAAAAAAAAAAGCCACACACAAACACAGCTTCATTATAGTCCACAGCTTTCAGTGGGGCATGGTGGCATATGCTTGTCATCCCAACACCAGGGAGGCAGAGGCAGGAAGATCACTGGGCTTGAGACCAGCTTGAGCTACAGAGCAAGATACTATCTCAAAAAGAAAAAAAAGAGGGTCCCAGAGATTTAGCTCAGTGGTTCTGGCACCTGCCTAGAAGACACAAGGTTCTGAGTTTAATCCCTGGTAACCATATACAACAGTACCAGGCATGGTGACTCACACCCAATAGCAATCAGTAACACGCACCACAGTGCCAGGCATGGTGGCTCATGCCTGCCATCCCAGCACTCAGCAGGCAGAGGCAGGAGGATTGCTGAGTTCCAGGCTTGCCTGGGCTACAGTGAGCTCAGGGCCAGCCTGAACTGCAAAGCGAGGCCCTGTCTCAAAAAAACTATAAAAGAAAAAAAGAAAAAAAAAAAAAAAGGAAACCAAGGCTTCACGTGGGATAGCAGTTGGAAGAGTGCTACGGCGCCTGAGTCCTCACTGACTCCTGGCCACATAGCTGTACCTTGTACACTGTGATAAGCATGGGGTACTGGGGGGGACCTCTCTGGGGCTCGTTCTTTTCCAGCAGCTGCCTGATGAACTTCTCAATGGCTTTCTCTGACATGCCACACTGATGGCCGGTCTGGCGCACCAAGTCCACAGTCTCAGAAAGTTTGTCATAGATGCTGATCTCGTTAGCAACAAGATCCATGTCGTCTCACACGAGATCCCTTCAGGAGAGAAAATGAACCACAATTAGAGGCAGAGTCTTCCTCTTTGAGCTCCTCCCTTTAGAGCAGTGTTTCCCGATTCTCTAACGGAAGGTACCAGGTTAGTGTCTAAAGACAAATGCTTCCATTAAACTCAACCGATACGCTGAGACCATGAACTGTCATGTGCATGAGGGTCTTTTACTATTATTATTATTATTTTTTTTTTTTTTGGAGACAGGGTCTCGCTTTGTAGTTCAGGCTGGCCCTGAGCTCACTATGGTGCCCAGGCAAGCCGCCGCGAACTCAGCAATCCTCCTGTCTCTGCCTCCCGAGTGCTGGGATGACAGGCGTGAGCCACCACGTCCGGCATTGTGGGTATGCGGTGTTGATTGTTGGTGGGCGTGCCTCCACGCCCAGCATTATATGTGGTCACAGGGGATCGAACTCAGGACCTTGCGCTTGCGAGGCAGGCACCGGAACCACTGAGCTAATCCTCCGGCCCTTTTACTATTATTTTGAGATACATGTGGCTTTGTTATGCAGTCTGGATCAAACTCTTGGGGGCAAATGATTTTCCTGCCTTGGCCTTCAGAGTAGCTGGAAGCATAGGTCCGTTCCAGTGCGTGGGCCATGTACAAGGCTCGCCTGGCACTGAAGTGTGGAAGCACCGGTTTGTGTACCAGCCACAGCCTCCACATACCCCTAAGGACGATGGGGTTTCTGAACCAGTCACAGATTTGCAACTGGTCATTTACAGAAAAAAAGTACTCAGAATGAGGCCCATGGTGTCAATCAGTGACTTCTTCACAGTTCTACCAGATGGATCTTCAGCCACACAAGAGGAGGAACAGCTCCCGCAAGAGAGATCTGCTGCAGTAAGCGAGCTAGCTGATGAGCTGCGTGGCTGGAGCCAGGATCTGAGAGCATATAAAAGTCATGACTTAGTGCCCTGCACACCTGTCAGCCTGAGTCCTCATCCGACCTGGGCTGTTTCCCCCTCCTTAGGCAACTTGTGGTCCCCTGGTCCAGGAGGCCACCATATTGAATCCTCATCCTTTTCCACAAATCTCATGTCGAGCTGGGCATGGTGGCACACACTATCTGTAGTCTCAACACTCGGGAGACTGAGGCAGGAGGACGGCTTTGAGTATGAGGCCAACCTCAACTACAAAGAGAGATTCTGCCTTAAAACCAAAGCAGGGCCAGGGATGTAGCTCAGTGGCACCATGCCTGTCTGGCAAGCTCAAGGCCCAGAGTTCGATTCCCAGTACCAAAAACAAACAAAACAAAACAAAAAATATAATGCTAGATCATAATGGTCATTTTATTGCTATTT
>PVIC010025724.1:0-25069 GCA_004025085.1 Thryonomys swinderianus
TCAGGCTGGCCCTGAGCTCACTATGGTGCCCAGGCAAGCCGCCGCGAACTCAGCAATCCTCCCGTCTCTGCCTCCCGAGTGCTGGGATTACAGGCGTGAGCCACCACGCCCAGCATTATATGTGGTTACCGGGGATTGAACTCAGGTCCTTGTGCTTGCAAGGCAGGCGCCGGAACCACTGAGCTAACCCTCCGGCCCAGACTGGCTTTTTCTTATAAGCAAATGTGACCAGATGTTTGTGGACACTGCCCAAGAGGTGGTCAAGGATACTTCCTTTGTCTCAAATTAATGGCATCCCAAGAAACATAAGAAATAGTGGGAAAGAGAATAATCCTTCCTTCTCAGGATAAGGGAGAAATTGTGGTAATCAGAGGAAAAACATTTCATCTTGATCCTTGACTTGATTCAGACTGTTCAATAAATTAGCGATCTCACTTTTGAACTCTGTAATTCTTCGAATACTTATCAGTGTAATGTCTCCAATTATTTGTAGTTCCTGCTGTGTTTTGGGAACCTGTACTCTAGGGGATGTGAAGGTCTGCTCTCACTCCCACCCAGCCCTGGGGTGGCCACAGGTGGCACTGAAGGCGTGTAGTAGAGGATGTCTGAGCTGTCTCACCTCTCCTCCTTTACAAGCCTTTGTCTTCTCCATGTTGTGGGCATCCAGGGAAAAATTTAGTAATACCTGCCCAAAATGACTATTTTCTCTTGTCTAGTATTTCCTCTCAATTTCCTCATTTGCCTATTCCTCCTCATTCATTTCTTCTTGTGATAAAGTTTCAGGTTGGGCTCAAATGATCTTCCTGCTTCAGCCTCCCAGGTAACTGAGACCACAGGAGCAAGCCAATGTGCACAATTTCTTACTGGCTTCTTCATTTCTCACCCTTGTTTGGTCTGCAACAGGTAATTCTGTCCAGAAATTTTTACTGTCCACTGGAAGTTCTTAGAACAAATTGCAAACCCAAGGCTTGAGCTACCCAGTGATGGTAGGAGGTAAGGTGTCAGGGCATAAAACCTCTGTATGAAGGCCTAAATTTGATTTTAGCTTCTGATACTTGTCATCTTTTCCCTGAGCAAGTCCCTGAATTTTTTATTTTTCCTTTTAGTTCTTTGTATGGTACTACAAGTTCAGGGCTTCACAGGTGTTAGGCAAGTACTCTATACCCCCCTATTTTTTTTTTTATTGAAACAAAGTCTTGCTAAATTGTTCAAGCTAATCTGGAATTGCAATACTCCTGCCTCAGCCTCCTGAGGATCTGGGATTATAGGTGTGGGTGCCATGCCTGGCTATTTATTCACTATCACATTTTTTTTTAATGTAGGAATGTATGTATGTATTTATATATTTATTTTCCACAACAGGGATTGAACTCAGAACCTTGTGCTTGCTACATCCCTGGCCCTCATTTCTGTTTTTGTTTTGTTTTGTTTTGTTTTTTGAGACAGGGTCTCACTTTGTAGTTCAGGCTGGCCCTGACCTCACTATGTAGACCAGGCAAACCTCCAACTCAGCAATCCTGTCTCTGCCTCTCGAGTGCTGATATTACAGGCATGAGCCACCACGCCCGGTTTGTTCTGTTTTTAACAAGGTCTGAGCATGTTGCCTAAACTGGTTTTGCCATTGTCTGTAGCTAAGTCCCTGGATTTCTTGAATAGATTTTCTTATCTAAGTGGGATTAATAATGCCCGCTTTCTAGGGCTGTCTTGACACCGCACTGATAGTGTGAAAATGCAAAATGCATGCCGCAGGCTCTCCCTCCCGCAGAGCCTGAGTTGGACCCAGGGCCTTGCTGTTTGTGCCAGGCAAGTTTTCTACCACTGAGCTACACCTGCAGTCTCACCGGCAAGTTCTCTGAACAAGCTGGGTGTTATTATTGTGTTGGTGGTTTTTGGCAGAGCACCTTTTAAGAAATAATGTCTCTTTTTATGATGTGTATGTGTGCTTCAGCACCTTCAGCAACATAAAATTACATGAAAAGAGTAATTTGCAAAAATGCATGCAACATAAACTGGTCTGGCAGTGTGAGCCTCTCCACTTACTAGCGGTGCTGAGGCAGGGGAACGTGAGCCTCAGGGCAGTCTGGAAAAAGTCACAAGACATCATCTCAAGCAAATTATATGCACTGTAGCTCAATGTGAATTTCCTGTGTTATTCTTGAGTCAAGGCATAAACAGGAGAAGAAGTGAAAATGGTTGGAAAACACTAAATTTATGCTAAGGGTTGTTCCTGGGGAGGAAGAGGCCACAGGACTGGGAAGAATACACAAGGCCTATCAGGTGTACCACAGAGGTTTATTTCAGGGATGGTAGGTGGAGTCAAGGCAAATCTAACAAATTTTAAATTCCTTGGGTATAGGAATATGTATTGTTCTCTGTTTTTTTCTTTATTGAAAAAAAATTATTCTTAAAAAGTGTTCCAGCTCAGTGCTGAAAACCCAGAGAAAACAGAAAAGGATAAAGACAGTAATAACAACAATAACCTAAAAAACAACAACAATAACAAAGCAACAACCTACCCAGGAGTGGTAGTACAAGCCTGTAACCCTAGCACTCTGGGAGGCTGAAACAGGAGTATAACAAGTTCAAATCCTGCTTGTATAATTTTAGCAATTTAGTGAGATACTATCTCAAGAGTAAAAACACAACAACAACAACAAACCATTATATTTTAAAAAGGACTATGAAGGGGGCCGGAGGGTTAGCTCAGTGGTTCTGGTGCCTGCCTCGCAAGCACAAGGTCCTGAGTTCGATCCCCAGTAACCACATACAATGCTGGGCGTGGAGACTCACACCCACCAGCAATCAATACCACATACCACAGTGCCGGGCATGGTGGCTCATGCCTGTTATCCCAGCACTTGGGAGGCAGAGACAGGAGGATTGCTGAGTTTGAGTCTTGCCTAGGCTACATAGTGAGCTCAGTGCCAGCCTGAACTACAAAGCGAGACCCTGTCTCAAAAAAAAAAAAAAAGTACTATGAGGGGCTGAAGATTTGGCTCAGTGGTTCCAGCACCTGCCTTGCAAGTGCAAGGTTCCTGGTTAAATCCTTGGTAACCACGCCATGAGGTACTGGCAATCAGTACCTCATACTACAGATGCCGGGTTTGGTGGCTCAAGCCTGTAATCCCAGCACTCAGGAGGCAGAGGCAGGAGGACTGCTGAGTTCAAGGATTGCCTAGGCTGCATAGTGAGCTCAGGGCCAGCCTGAACTCCAAAGTGAGACCCTGACTCAAAAAAAAAAAAAAAAAAGGACTATGAATGTGTCTCCTTTGTTAAAGGCTTGGGGCCAAAAGCAACACCACCCCAATCCTAAAAGACCAGAAATAAACAACTATCAACATTATTTAGTGTATGTAGCTCTCATTTTAAAAAATTCATTTGTACATCCAAACAGTTGAAAAACAGTGGATAGTTTATTTTGGGATGCTCAGGTGGCTTGCTGGCAGCTGAGTTGGATTTCCTTTGGCCTAGGTGTCAAATAGCAGGTTTTATACAAATAAAACCAGTCCCACCTCCTTTTATTATTGGAATCTCTGGTTTGTGAACTTGCCCTTTACAAAAGATCTTCTGTGTAGCATGTAAATATTTAATTTAATTCACACCCACTTAGGCCTGCCTGGTGTTTGTTTTTCATTTATATTTTACCATGTTGCATAGGGCCAAATTCATCTCCATTCCATTTATTAAAAAAAAAAAAAGAGAATCATTTGTTGGCATTGGGTGCAATAGCAAATGCTCAGGTGATCGACTAAAATTTTCATTTTTGATCTACTTTGTATAGAAATGAGTGGTGTTCTCGTACTTTAATATTAGACTGGATTTTTCTCTCTCTATTCTTTCTCTTTTTAACCATCTACTTTCTTTGTGTACAGAACAAGCTCAAGAATGGGTTAAATTTTTAATCCTCAGCCTGTCAAGAAATCTGGATTTGCTGGGTTGGTGGCTCACACCTGTAATCCCAGCACTCAGGAGGCAGAGTCAGGAGGATTGCTGAGTTCAAGGCTTGCCTGGACTACATAGTGAGCTCAGAGCCAGCCTGAACTACAAAGTGAGACCCTGTCTCAAAAAAAAAAAAAAAAAAAAGAAATCTGGATTTGGCATTTGATAACTGGAAACATCATCTGCAAGTACAGAACTGCACTGTCCAATATAGTAGCCACTAGCTAGATGTGACTATTTGCCTTTAAATGTATTAAATCTGGAGTTGGGAACGGAGATCACTGGGCATCTGGGCATTCGCTTACCTACCATGCCCAAGCTTGGGCTTGATCCTCAGTCCTCCAAAATACAAAAACAACCATAACAAAAAAATTAAATCCATTAAAACAAAATAAAACTTAAAATTTAGTTCTTCAGTCACACTAAAGTTTTCCTTCTTTAAAAATTTTTATAAAAATTCAGTTGCAAGTTTTGAACCCAGAGCCTCAGGCATGCAAAGCACATATCTAGCTCTCATCTATATCCTTAGCCCTCACTAGGTACATATAGGTACATGTGCTCAGTAGTCACATGCAGTTGGTGCCTAAGTACTGGTACCACAAATATAGAACATTCTTGTCTCTGTTGGATAATCTGGTCTGGAATTAGGCTGCAAAAGCTGTGGTCATTTCCTGCACTTTGCCAACTTCCTACCTTGATCTTTTGAGCTTTGAAAAAATCTCTGCAGATACAACTAAAGATGAGGGATGTCATGGCTTAGATCTAAAATGTTCTTACTGTGTAGTGCAAGCTAGACTCATACTAACATCATGTATGTGGAAGGTGACTGGATCACGGGACACTGTACTCACCCATTGATTCATTAGAGGTTGTGGGGTGGGACATGACCTGGAAGAGGATATTCTGTTGTTGTTGTTGTTTATTTGGGTTTTGCTTATTTTTGTTTTTTGTTTTTTGTTTTGTTTTTTTTTTGCTTTTTGAGACAGAGTCTCACTTTGTAGTTCAGGCTGGCCCTGAGCTCACTATGGTGCCCAGGCACGCCGCCGCGAACTCAGCAATCCTCCTGTCTCTGCCTCCTGAGTGCTGGGATTACAGGCGTGAGCCACCACGTCTGGCACTGTGGTATGCGGTGTTGATTGTTGGTGGGCATGTCTCCACGCCCAGCATTGTATGTGGTTACCGGGAATCGAGCTCAGGACCTTGGGCTTGCAAGGCAGGCGCTGGAACCACTGAGCTAACCCTCTGGCCCCTGGGTTTTGCTTGTTTTTTGAGACAAGTTCTCACTATGTAGTTCAGGCTGGCCTTCAACTCACTGTGTAGTGCAAGCTAGACTCATACTCACATCCTTCTGCCTCAGCCTCCGGGGTGCTGGGGTTATAGGTGTGCACCACCATGGCCACCTTGGAAGGATGTGTTCTTGTCCCTTGGCTCCTCCTTTTATCTCTGCTTCCAGGCTGCCCCGGGTTGAGTAGCTTTGCTCCCACATGCACTTTCATCATGTTGTTTCTCTTTTGAAGCCAGCTGATCATGCACTAGGAGTTGAGGGTATCAGGTATTTTGTTTTAGTGATGGGGAAGCTGACTAATACAAGCAAACTGGGGATGGGGGTAATACATGAATGATGAGGACAGAAGTCCCTAGAGACTGCTGTTCTTTTTTTATTCTTATTTTTTGTTGTTGCTGGGGATCAAACCCAGTGCTTAAGGCCTAGCACATGCTAGAAAACTGGTTTACCACTGAATTATATCTTTAGGTCCCTGCTATGAATGTTGAGTTCTTCCCAGACTGGCAGTACATGACATGATCCATTCTTGTGATTCTGGACAGCAGCAGCATCAGAGCTCCTCAGTCAGTCCTGAGATCAGAAGGGCAAGAGCACATATACTGGGGGCTATGCTAAGATTTTCCATAGGTTAGGTGCATTAAATGCATTTTTTCCCCTGCACTGGGGATTTAATCCAGGGCCTCACACAAACTAGACAAACTGTAACTAAGCTACACTCCTAGTCCTAATTTAACAATATTTTCAAATTACAACAGATTTACTCATGGGGATGTATACCTGTCCTAAGTCGAAGAACAACTATAGTTCCTTCTTGGAAAGAAGACTAGTTGTAATTAATGAGTATAGATTGTGGAAGCAAGAGATCAGCCAATAGGTAGGTATTAAGTGACTCTTTAAGGCCAATACGTGGTCACAACTCAGAATGACTCTGATTTTTATAAAAGACAGGCTCTATGGAAAGAGGACATGGAGCTAAGCTATCATCTGCTAATCTCTGCACCAAGCGAGAATGATTTGCAGATGGAACTTCAGGCTAAAATATCTTTGCAATACTCAGGGGGACTGGGCGCTTTTAGCAAGTATGAGACTCTGGGCTCAATGCTTTGCACAAAAGAAAGAAAGAAAACAAATCTCATGACATTTCTTTTACAACCCTCTTCATTGATTCTATGATCTCACCTGGTGTAATATTTAATTTTCCATTGGTTTCATTTTCCCTCTGGAATTTTCCATTTGGCTTTTACAGCAATAGATTCTTTTGTTATCCTAGAATGACTCAATATGCCATTTAAAACTTAAATCACCACATTTTATTAGAACACCTATAACATATTTATTATTTCAATTATTAAAAGTATGCCCTTTGTAATTATGCTTTGGGCCATAAATACAAAGTTAAAAACATTCGATAAGTTATGTAAACTATAAAAGCCTTCAGCAGATGACACATACATGCTTTAGGCATTAAGCCATTTCAAATCATTTTAAAGCTGCTTTCACAAAATATTCTCATACAGAGAGGCTGGCTGAAAAAAGAGAAATATTAACCCAAACTCCAAAGGAAGCTAAGCGAGAGGCTTCCCCAGGATTGAAGCAGGTGGGAAGTTATGTAAACAAGGTTGTCTGGGGTGAGGTCACTGCAGTCTGTATCCTGTTCTGTAGGCAGAACTTGGGGACAGTAAAATTGATGTGCCCTGAAAGTCTCAGATGGCAACAATGCTAGAGCGGGAGAACGCAGTCACTGGGTAACCAAATCCCTAACCACTGAGGTCTCTAATAAACATGGTCAACACGTAACCATTCTCCTTTGAAGCAGATAAGCAACTTGTCCAGGGCCCCCAAGACATGTTTGGTCTCATACTTTCAGTTTCAAAGGTAAAAGAAAAAATCTGATTCATTTTTATTTAATCTCATGCCTTTCTCTGAAAACCAGGCAAATATTAGCACAGTGTACTGTCACTGTTGGTTTCTCCTCAACTCACTAGGGGCTAATCATCTGATGTTCCAAGTCCTCAGGTCTCTCTTTGTGTTAGCCATAATGAACTCAGAAGATCTTAGAAACCTCTTTGATTTTAATCAGCCATGCAGAGTTACTAACTACAAATAATCTCACTTGTCATTGAATGTTATTTTGGGCAATGCTCAGATTGCCTGAAGAACCATCATATGCTTATGAAAAAGCCTATGAGCTCTACCTAAGACTCAGTGAGTAAGAATCTTGGGAGGGCAATGCCAGGAATCCGCATTTTAATAAGCCTTCTCTGTTATTTGTAGGCATGCTAAAATTTAAGTTTCACATTGATGGAAGATTTTTTTTTTTTCCTTTTTGAGAAAGTGTCTCGCTTTGTAGTTCAGGCTGGCCCTGAGCTCACTATGTAGCCCAGGCAAGCCGCTGAGAACTCAGCAATCCTGTTTCTGCCTCCCGAGTGCTGGGATTACAGGCATGAGCCACCACGCCCAGCTTTCTATGTGGTCACTGGGATCAAACTCAGGACCTTGTGCTTGCAAGGCAGGCGCTGGAACCACTGAGCTAAATCTCCGGCCCTAATGGAAGATTTTTTAAAAAAAGAGTTTTGCATGCCTCTTTCTATGAAGATCAAGATAAGTCAGAAATTCAGGTAAATCTCTGGGTCACAATAAAGAAAAGTTAATAATTATGTAATAATTCAGAGCCAAAGGCAGAAGCAAAGGAATTTTAAAAGCATAACTACTTCTAAGGAGTACAATGATTTGGCAAGCCCTTAGTGATGATATGCCTCTTGTTTTTCAAGCTAGTTCTGGTTTTACATATTGTATTCAGGGGTTCAGTGGTAGAGCGCTTGTCCCTTAAAGTCTTAGGATCCACTCCCAGCCCTGGAAAAAAATTCTAGTGGTCAAAACAACCACTGAGTATTCATCTCCTCATTACTTCCATTTGTAAAATGTAAGTATAAATTTTTTATATACTACCTAGTGTTGTTAGAAAGATGGGTCAAATGAAATATGTGAAAGCAATTTACAAATGCTAAAGTGCTTTACAATCATTTAGTCCAGGGCGTAGTAAATTGGATTATTCTTCCACTGACTAATTCTTTGTCATTTTGAAAAAATCAGCTACTAATTCAATATCCTCCTTTGTGAATGAGGCCCATGTCTTAGAATCACAAGTGTACTGTGTGGTAGCCCAATCCATTCACTGTCTTTGCTGTTGAGTGTGGTAATCTACACTGACTGTTGCCATATTCTTCATAAGTCTAGACAGACACAACTTAAATCCTCTTCACTTTTACTATTATTTTTCATATTATGCTTTTTCTTTTTTGTTCATTTAAAATTATCTATTTGGGTTTTAAAATAATACTCTTGAAAGAATCAAAAAGTATACAAAGCTATAAAATAAAACATCTCTATTATGTATCTACCTAGTTCCCACATGGCTTTTATGGGGAAGCACTATTATTGATTTCATGTGAATACTTTCCAACTTGTTTTAATTTATGGAAGATATAAATATATACCACTCTTCTTCTTGCATTTTTTCCCCTTGCAATTCTGAGGATTGAACCTCGGGCCTTGTACAGGCTAGCCAAGGACTCTACCATTGAGCTACATTCCCAACCCCTTCTTGTTTTTTTTGTTTTTTGTTTTTTGAGACAGGGTCTCGCTTTGTAGTTCAGGCTGGCCCTGAGCTCACTATGGAGCCCAGGCAAGCTGCTGCGAACTCAGCAATCCTCTTGTCTCTGCCTCCTTAGTGCTGGGATTACAGGTGTGAGCCACCACACCCGGCATTGTGGTATGCGGTGTTGATTGTTGGTGGGCGTGAGTCTCCACGCCCAGCATTGTATGTGGTTACTGGGGATCGAACTCAGGACCTTGTGCTTGCGAGGCAGGCGCCAGAACCACTGAGCTAACCCTCCGGCCCACCTCTGAATATTTTGATTGACTTGTGGGATGATTCCCACATTGTGCACATCTTTCTTCAATTAGGAAAACCAAAACTGTACACAGTACTCTAAGCATAATCTTCCCTACACTGAGCATAGTAGGATTGTATTTGTCTCTTTTGTTCTTGCAAATCAGATCCGCCAGAGCTGCAAACCATTTTTTCAAATGGCCTAACAACTACCCCCAAGAAAAGGTTTATTAAAAATAATGACCTAGGGGGCGGGAGGGTTAGCTCAGTGGTTCCGGCACCTGCCTCGCAAGCGCAAGGACCTGAGTTCAATCCCCGGTAACCACATATAATGCTGGGCGTGGAGACACGCCCACCAACAATCAACACCGCATACCACAATGCCGGACGTGGTGGCTCACGCCTGTAATCCCAGCACTCGGGAGGCAGAGACAGGAGGATTGCTGAGTTCGTGGTGGCTTGCCTGGGCACCATAGTGAGCTCAGGGCCAGCCTGAACTACAACGTGAGACCCTGTCTCAAAAAGCAAAAAAAAAATAATAATAATAATGACCTAGGGCCGGAGGGTTAGCTCAGTGGTTCCAGCGCCTGCCTCGCAAGCGCAAGGTCCTGAGTTTGATGCCCGGTAACCACATAGAATGCTGGGCGTGGAGACACGCCCACCAGCAATCAATAGCACATACCACAGTGCGGGGCATGGTGGCTCACGCCTGTAATCCCAGCACTCGGGAGGCAGAGACAGGAGGATTGCTGAATTCGCGGCGGCTTGCCTGGGCTACATAGTGAGCTAAGGGCCAGCCTGAACCACAAAGCGAGAACCTGTTTAAAAAAAAAAGTCAAAGCTGCCCTACACAAAAGCAATTATGAACAGAAAGCAGAATGGGAAAATACAACCGTCAAGAATGTATGGCATCTAAATGATGTGATTTATAATACTTTATCTCATTATCAGGTTATATACCTCAATACATTGTCAGGTTATATACCATAATACAAATACAGTATTTTTGGCTCCAAATTTGGTATTTATAACCTGCCACTGTTTTAAGGTATAAACATCAACCTGTGAATTTCCAGTTTTTTCTAATGTTGATTAATCGACAATGATTCCTTTGTGTAATTCTAAGGCAATTTCAAAATACTTATGCAACAGAAACCAAAAAGTGGCCCTGGATTTGTTTTGGCAAGAGGTGAGATTTACATAATATGAAATCACACAAAAAAATCCCCATTTCAATTTGTCTCACTATGGTTTTCTGTATCTTTTTAACTTTTTTTTTTTTTTTTGAGACAGGGTCTCGCTTTGTAGTTCAGGCTGGCCCTGAGCTCACTATGTAGCCCAGGCAAGCCTCGAACTCAGCAATCCTCCTGTTTCTGCCTCCCGAGTACTGGGATTACAGGCGTGAGCCACCACGCCCGGCACTGTGGTATGTGGTACTGATCGCTGGTGGACATGAGTCACCACGCCCAGCACTGTATGTGGTTACCGGGGATTGAACTCAAGATCTTGCTCTTAGGAGGCAAGTGCTGGAACCACTAAGCTAAATCTCTGGCCCAATTTTCTCTGTCTTAACTGTTCTTTTCCTCACCCTCAAGTGCCCTTTTGACAGAATTGCTCAAGCAGGGGTAAAGCCAACTTAAAAACAGCAACGAAAAAACAGTGTTCCTGGCATTTCCTGA
This sequence comes from Thryonomys swinderianus, assembly GCA_004025085.1. Taxonomy (NCBI): domain Eukaryota; kingdom Metazoa; phylum Chordata; class Mammalia; order Rodentia; family Thryonomyidae; genus Thryonomys; species Thryonomys swinderianus. Next base: position 10,796 of record PVIC010025724.1, read on the forward strand.
AGAGAGTGGTTAAAAAAAGAGGATTAGTTGATTGAGAAACTAAGATAGAGGTCTTGGAAAACATAAAATAGATGGATGGTTGAAGCCTGACTTTGGTTTTCATCAGACAATTCTGCACTTATATTGGAACTGACACAAAGCATATCTGTGTGGGACAGAAAACAACATAACTCAGGATCGAACACACGAAATTTTTATGAAGAACTAAGCAAATTGGCATATAGATGAAGAATTGGATGGAGAGCTGGCCTTTACCTGTTGTTGAGGGCGGAAACCCTTAGCTGGGCTGGCGCTGCCCCCTTTGTCACTATAAATTCGACTGCATGGATGCTAAAAACTGCAACCTTAATCTGTCTAGAGCCACAGCCAGGACCAAAAGATGAAAAACAAGCATTACAAGAATAACTTCTCTTTGCAGGGATGATTGGGTGCCCTATACCTGTCTGTGTGACTTGAGCCTCTTTTTTATCTCATGACATTAATTTGATCTCGGAATAGTTAAGTATACTTTTTCTTCACAGAACATGTCAGTTCTCGATACACGTGCCTTTTACTTTTTCCTGCACTTCCATGTAAATAATTTCCTTCAGACCTGAAATATTACACATATTTGCAGTGATTTAAGAAACAGTACATATTTTTAGTTGCTTATATTAAATATTCAAATCTGTTTCCCTTTTGCAGTCTCCTAGTTCAGAGATCATCTCCAGCTCTTCAGTTTCTCTCCTAATTACTTTTTGGTATTTATTTCAATGAAAAAATGATATTTTAGCACATAACCACAAAAGATCATCACAACAAATTCAACAAATAATATTTGTCCAAGACGAATATTAGTTCTGTAATGTTTTACAATACAGTGTGTGAGTATCAGCAAAGCGCAGGTGACCTCCTTAGTTTTCTGAAAAGATCGAGTAGAAATCTGGACATTCTGAGAGTAGTAAAACCTGAAGATGGCGCAGCATTGTTAGCCCCACCGGGTGAGGACTAGCCAGGAAGAGCGAGTGCTGGCTTCAACTCTAATATGCAGCTCCTCCCTCAGAGCCAGGAGCCAGGCTTCCTGTAGCAGCTAGCCAGCCCCCTAGTCTTCCACAGCCTCCATCATGTAAAATGTAACAAGGGATTTAAAAGCTGATGTTAGAATATGTTTCTGGACTGCTGGATGCAGAACACTTTTATCTCAAAATAGTACAGACATCATCAAAAGTCCCTCCAGGGCAGGGATCCAGAGGTTGCTTTGAATGCTGCTGACTGAGCTCTAAGGAATGCCAGAAAACGCGGGGCTGAACTAGTTCTCTCAGAAGTCAGGGAAGAGACCAATATAGAGGCCCTCCGGAATGCAGAGGCCTGAATTACATTCATGTCAAGAAAATGCTCATTTGTAACAAAGTGACAATGAAACTTTTGGTGGTGCTTAAAAAGTGTATGTCTAGTCTTAATTCTTACAAGGGACAGTTGAGACAGGACCTCACCAAGGCCCTAAATTTGTATTATCTGATAGTAATTTTATTTATTTTTATTTTTTTATTATTTTTTTAAGACAGGGTCTCGCTTTATAGTCCAGGCTGGCCCTGAGCTCACTGTGTAGCCCCGGCAAGCCTCGAACTCAGCAATCCTCCTGTCTCTGCCTTCTGAGTGCTGGGATTACAGGCATGAGCCATCATGCCTGGCTTTTATTTTGATATTTATTTTTATAGTTCTGGGAATGGAACCCAGATCATCATAGTTGGCAACCAGTGCCACTGAGCTGCACACCAACTCAATTTTACTTATTTTTTTTTTATGTGTGTAGTGCAGTTGATGGACCTAGAGCCTTGTCATGCAAGGGAAGGACCGTACTACGAGCTATATGCCTAGTCTCAGAGCATTATTCTAATAGCCCAACAGTGGGAACAACCCAAATGTCCTTCAACTGCTGAAGAGATAAATTAAGTGTAGTGTATTCACTCAATGGAATATTATTCAGTAATAAAAAGCATGAAACCTACTGAAGGCATAGCTCAGTGGTAGAGACTTGCCTAACAAGCCACAAGGCCTTGGGTTCAATACCTGACATTACCACCCCAAAAGTAAAAAAGTAAGACCAAGAGGAAGACTGACATTTATGCTAAAGGCAAGAAGCCAATCACGATACCATGTTTTATGATTCCATTGATATGAAATGTCTAGAAAAGCCAAGTGTATAGATAGAATGGATCAGTGGTGGCTCAAGGATGAGAGAGCGTGGCAGGAATGGGGATTCCTTCCTTGGGCTAAGGGTTTCCTCTGCAGGTAGTGGGATTGTCTGAAAATTGTGGTGATAGCTCCCTACTGGGTGGACATCTTAAAACTCATTGAACTGTACACTTTAAGTGGGTGAATTGAGTGGAGTATGAATCACACCTCAAAAAAGTAAAACAAACTAAAGAGTAAAGTGAGGAATAGATCTTGGGATCTAAGGTTCTGCCTTAGAAGGCAGCAGGGTTAGGGGCCAGAAATTTAGCTCAGGGGTGCTGTGCCTGCCTGGCAAGTGTGAAGGTACTGATTTCCATCCCCAGTACCAAGAAAAAATAGTTAGGAAGGCTTACTCTCTGACATTTTAAAATAAAAACAACAAATAAATACTGTAAATAGCCACCCATAGGGCCTATTAGTCTAGTCTACATCTTCCTTTCAATTCTGATTCCATTATCTTTTCTTTTCTTTTTTTTTTTTTTTTTTTTTTTTTTTTTTTTTTTTTTTTTTTTTTTTTTTTTTTTTTTTTTTTTTTTTTTTTTTTTTTTTTTTTTTTTTTTTTTTTTTTTTTTTTTTTTTTTTTTTTTTTTTTTTTTTTTAAGACAGTGTCTCACTTTGTAGTTCAAACTGGCCCCAGAATCACTGAGCTAAAACTCTGGCCCTCTGATTCCATTTTCATTTGGTTGTCTAACCCCCCAACACACACACACACACACACACTGTCTCCAGCTCCTTGAGAGGTGCTGGGTGGCCTATGATACTCAGCATCCTTTATTTGCTTATTTGCTCCTTTCCTCTTCCTCCCACCCTGGCCATTGATGCAGGGGTTGGTAAGTGACCTTAACTGTTAAACCGGAGACTCTCAGGACTTTTATTTGTAAGGCTGGGCAGAGCTGCTTCTCCTCTGGACATTTCCACATGCAAAGGTAGAGTAAGATCTGAAGTCATAGCAAAGGCCTCACTGCCAGCCTGCTGATGAAACTGCCACATCAAAAGAACCACAGACTTGAATAGAGGCCTGACAGGAACCGGGACTGGTCTCTGCATCTCCACTTTCCATGTTTGCTGTTGTGTTAACCAATGAGTACTGTTCTTGTTTAAATTGCTTGGAATCAATCATTCTATTATTACAGCTAAAACATTCCAATGAGACAAAGACAATGTATCATTCCAGTGTGTGTGTGTGTGTGTGTGGTGTGTGTGTGCGATGTTGGAGATAAAGCCCAAGGCTTCATACAGGCTGGGCAAGCACTCTACTGCCGAATTACATCCTCAGCCCCTGAATTAATTCTAACTGCATTAACATCTCCTAAGAGGTTTAATATAGTGCTGGGTGTGTACTAAGTACTAATATGAGAAATGTAGTTATTATAATAGAAGTGTTAGTATTATAAAATGGAGATTATAATGACTGGTGTACTTAAGGAATTGTTAATAAAAGAACTGGAAAAAAGGAGCAGTTATTCTCATCATAATAAAAGTAATACATGTCAGTTATAGAAAATTTGGAAAAAATGGAACTACATTAATAATAAAAATAATCCCTTAGGACAGGTGATTTAGCTCAGTGGCACTTGTTTGCCTGGGAAGTGCAAGGGCCTGAGCTCAATCCCTGATAACAAAATAATAATAATAATAATTACTTATAAAATAAAAAAAATTTTAAAAACTAATCATTTACAATCCCACTATTCAGAAAAATTACTATGATGGTTTATTTTCCTCCAGTTTACTTTAAATTCACAACTGAAATAATTCTCTAATTACAGTTTATATTATACTTTTAAAATTTTATCATATCTCAAATTTGTTCTACATCTTTTATTCTCATTTGGATTTTTTCCAAAGATAAAGTCCTGGAAATGAAATAAATAAGATTTAAAGGTTTCTTTTAGATATGAAATAAAGTACTGGTTATAAAAATTTCAAAATTGAAAAGAACTACACAACTGAGTTATTGTTATAATTTTATCTCTTTTCCCAAACTTGTTCTCCAACTCCAAACCAACTTCATCCACCTCTCCTGTGTGAACGGTATACCACACTTTGTCTGCATATCAACATTTTATCCATTATTCAATTTAGGCTTTTTTTTTTCTTTGAGACAAGGTCTCACTTTGTAGTTCAGGCTGACCCTGAGCTTACTACGTAGCCCAGGCAAGCCTCAAACTCACAGCAATCCTCCTGCCTCTGCCTCCCGAGTGCTGGGATTACAGGTGTGAGCCACCATGCTTGGCATTGTGGTAAGTGGCAGTGTTTGCTGGTGGGCGTGAGTCACCATGCCCGGTAATGTTGTATGTGGTTACCAGGATCAAACTTGGGACCTTGTGCTGGCAAGCCAGATGCCAGAACCACTGAGCTAAATCCCTGGCCTTCATTTTAGTCTTGTAAGTTCCCTGCTAACAAAAAATGACATTATCCTTTTTACAGATGGATGTGGTGGGATAGGCCTATAATCCCAGTACTCAGGAGGCTGAAGCAGGAATGATAACATGAATTGGAGACCAGCCTGGGCTGCATAGTAAGTTCAAGGCCACCCTGGACTACATAGCAAGACTGCCTCAAAAAAACAAAACCAAAAAAATAATATCTTATTTTTCAAAGAGAAGCCTGAGTTTTGATGCAGTTAGAATACTGAGGATGCACAGACAGATATGGCAGAGCAGAGATCTGAACTTGCTCAAGTCTCTAGTTTGCACTGTTATCAGCTGTACCACCCTGTTTTGTGCATGGACTCTACCACCAAACAAACTATACCCCAGGCCATGCATTTACTCCATATCCCTCAAAACAGGAAGTAGGGCAGTTTCTAACCCTTTTATTCACATTACTACTTCCTCTGCCTTGGTTCAGGATCTTACTGTGTTGACCTTCATTATTGCAGTTGTCCTATAGCCAAGAGATTAGAAGCTGATTAGTGAGCTTGGAAAATATGTAGAGATAGGATGATCAGAATGTCTGGAAACAATGTCAAGGAGTGAGAGAACTGGATGGAGAATGACAACCATCTTCAAAGGTGTAACAGAGCTGGACAGAGTGGCACAGCCTTGCAGTCCCACCTACTGGGGGGTGAGATGGGAGGATACCTCAGCTCCTGAATTTGAGGCTGGATTGGCAACATAGCAAGACCCCAGGTCAAAATAACAATTTTAAAACCTAAATATGTAATGCAGACTAGATAAACAGGCAAATTTGTTGGGTACAATCCTGTTTGGGAGAAATAATAGGAAGGTCAAAACTGACCAGGCCTTCCTACAGAGACTTTGGACTTAACTATGTTGTAAAAGAATCCTGTTTGGGAGGAATAATTGGAACGCCCTTCCTGGCTGCCTACAGTTTTGCACTCAACTCACCTTCACCTTGGAGAACAACAAGGACTCTGGTTGTCCCACATGCTGTGATGCTTCACGCGTGGAACTGCTCCATTGCTGGTGTTTACCCTGCCTTCTGAGTCTTTGTTATATTTTTGTTACTGGAGAGGTGCTGAATAAATGTTGTGACAGGCTGGGGGGCCTGGGATCTTTTGCTACCCAGAGTAGCATGGGTTAGGCCCAAACTCAGCTTCTCTAAACCTCATTTCTGCCTAATTATTATGTCACCGTGTACCATCAACTCACAGGAGACTAGAATCTAATGCAAAGGTTCTAGTTACGTTTCCTTCTCCTGGATCCCACAAAATTGCTAGCCAATATGTTACATAGCATGGGCACAAATAGTCCAGATTATTATATATGGCAAGGAAAGAATTGCCAAATGTGCACTTGCCGTGAGTACTTTTACTGAAGAGCACAAGACTGTAATGGCAGGAATGGATAGAAGGAAAGAAGGAAGAAAAAAAAAATAGTCAAGAGCCCTACCACAAGCCAGGCACCTAGTACGTGACTCCAGGAGGCTCTCATTTCCACTGCCTCAAGCATGGAGACCTCCTGCATTTAGAGACACTTCCTCACCCCGGGCAGTGCTGTGCCCATAGTTCAGTGAAGGAAAGGGCATGGCCCGCTCAGCTCCTCCATTTCTTTTTTTTTTTTTTTTTTGAAACAGGGTCTCACTTTGTAGTTCAGGCTGGCTTTGAGTTCACTATGTAGCCCAGGCAAACCTTGAACTCAGCAATCTTCCAGTCTCTGCCTCCCGAGTGCTGGGATTATAGGCGTGAGCCACCATGCCCAGCGCTGTGGTATGTGGTACTGATCGCTGGTGGGCATGAGTCACCACACCCAGCATTGTATGTGGTTACCCAGGATCAAACTCAGGACCTAGCACTTGCAAGGCAGGTGTCAGAACCACTGAGCTAAATCTCCGGCCCAGCTTCTCCATATCTAACTGTATCACATGGACTGTGAGTCTCTTCATGGACACAGTGACAACAGCTTCTCGGCCCTCTCCTCTTCCTACTAAACAAGGTCTCACTATATTACCCAAACTACTCTCAAACATCATGGTTTATGCCAGGCGTGGTGGCTCATGCCTGTTATCCCAGCACTCGGGAGGCAGAGGCAGGAGGATTGCTGAGTTAGAGGCTTGCCTGGGCTACATAGTGAGCCCAGGACCAGCCTGAACTACAAAGCGAGAACTTGTCTCAAAAAAAAAAAAGGTGTTAGTGTTGGGATGGCTTCTGTTATATAAGACTCAGGAACACAGTGATAAAAAAAAACTCCTTCACAATGCCAGACGTGGTGGCTCACGCCTGTCATCCCAGCACTCGGGAGGCAGAGACAGGAGGATTGCTGAGTTCTTGGTGGCTTGCCTGGGCACCATAGTGAGCTCAGGGCCAGCCTGAACTACAACGCGAGACCCTGTCTCAAAAAAAAAGCAAAAAACAACAACAACAACAACAACTCAACTCCTTCACACAGGATTTGTAGCCAGAGGCAGTTTCCCTGCAGAGCTAATGAACATGAAGCTTCAGGGCAGCTTTTCTGCTGCAGTCTTTCTTAGGCTGTAGTACAAAGGCCTGCAATCCTGCACTTGTAGAGAGCACCCAAGACCGCCCTTATAAAAGCTGTTGACGATAGCTCCTAAACCAGTTTATGAGCAAAACAAATCTTACTATGTACAGTGTGCTTAAAAGACTATTTTTTGCTGGGCATGGGGCTCACACTTGTAATCCCAGCACTCGGGAGGCAGAGGCAGGAGGATCGCTGAGTTCAAGGATTGCCTGGGCTATCTAGTGAGCTCAGGGCCCGCCTGAACTACAAAGCAAGACCCTGTCTCAAAAAAACAAAAATCTAAAAGCCCTTTTTTCAAGTATTTGCTTTTAGACATGCCTGTGAAGCTAGACTGTACCTACATTGTAATCAGTCCTAACAGTAAAGATTATATACATGCATGTTCCACCAGAGGTGGCAAACCTTTCAGAATTCTCAGTGACACAGCCCGGTGTGACACCTGCACCATAGGTTCACCACCCATGAATCTCTGCCTGCTAATGTGGGCATTTCACACTGATTTTGTCACTTGACTTTGATACAGTTTTGTTTCAGTTTGGGCCCGCAGAAAGTAGAAGAAAGGCTTTCTGAATCAGAATCTTTAAGTCTTCATTATCTATTCTTGTGGGCAAGGTGCCACTCAGGAAGGTGAAACGTGTTTGGCTTCCAAACAATGCTGCTGCTTCTCTCTGAGAAGTGCTTCCGCCCACAGACCCAGAGCACTCCCGCACAGGACAGAAAGATGGGACAGCTAGATAACTTTCGAATTCCTTTCGAGTCACATTTTTAATTAGCAATAATCACACCTCAGAGAAACATCACTGGCCACAGTACCATGCAAAAGCTATGAGTCACATTTTTACAGTGGCTTATCTGTTTATTATTAGAGGTGTGATTTTACAGAATATCACAAAGCCATATTGAAATGTGAGCCAAAAGAATGGCCACACCTAAAGACATCTGTCCACTGAGGGGCTAAAGATTAATATTATCTGATCTCTGGTGGGGAGATGGTTAGGAGGATGTGACTACGTTTCTTGCCTTTTTTCCTTTGGTGACACTAGGGACTGAACTTGGGGCCTTTGCACTGTGCTACATTCTTCAAGCCCCTACTCCTTCACTGTATTGTATTGTATTGTATTGTATTGTATTGTATTGTATTGTATTGTATTGTATTGTATTGTATTGTATTGTATTGTATTGTATTTATGGTATTGTATTTTTTTTTTTTGAGGAGAGTTCTTGCTAAGTTACTCAGGCTGGGCTCAAACTTGTGATCTTCCTGCCTCAGCCTTGAGAATACTGGGATGACAGGCATGTGCCACCACACCTGGCAGAAGATTGTTTCTGAATCTGAAAAAGCATGATTCAGTTTCCTTCTCTGGTAGAACTGATTTTGGTTTTTGATAAATTTAGCTTCTCTGAGTCTTGGTTTTCTCAACTATAAAATGGTGATAACACATCCTATGAATCTCAACTGTCTCTTTTGTACTTTCATTTCATTCCTTTTATTAGTGTCTTCTCCTCCCCTCCCCCCTCAGTACTGGAGATAGAACTCAGGGAGTGCTGAGCAATATCCCCAAGTCTTTTGTTTTGAGTTAGGGTATCCCTAAATACCCAGGCTGGCCTTAAACTTGTGATCCTCCTGCCTCAGCCTCCTGAGGAGCTACGATTATAGTACCTCCATGCCCCTGGCTTTGCAATGCCTTCTTAGCAACAGGAAACACAAACAACAACAATATAAAAACTCCATTCTCTGTAAGAGCTGCTGTCTCTGCTTTTTCCATTTTCCAACCAAAACAGTTTTAGAAGAGACAACTGTTTGCTGTCTCTCCTCACTAGAGTCACTTAATCCTTTATTTCTTTCAAGTAGCTTTCTTTCTGAAAAAGTAATGACTAATGACTAAATTCAGTAGTTCCCTAATTGAGTGCTCCCTTTCAGTCCTCCCACCACTTGGTCTTTTCACACTTTTTACCCCATGCTATGATGGGAATATTGACTGAACAGAAAACCTTTATATCCCCTGGATTTCTTTCTTCCTTTCTTGTTGCCGTTCCCAGTGGCTACCTTATGGATTTGTGTAGGTAATTCCCCAAACTCTAATTCTGATTCTGTCCTCTCTGAGTTTTCCCCTTGTACTAGTCTGTGCTCTCATTTCTGGTATATAATTCCTGGCATACACAAGGTAAAGAAGGCTTAGGGTTTCAGGAAATACAGTTTGTGTCTGGGTAGTTCCAGGGCAGACGTATTGTGATGGAAGAGCACAGTGGGAAGAAGCTGCTTAATTTATAGTGACTGGAAAGCAGAGGGGGAGAGCAGTACTGGAGAGAGAAGGCATAGAGAACCAGACACAGTAAGCAAAATCACATCTCTGTCCTGCAAAGACACACCTAGAAGTGTGCTCCACCATCCACTGGTTGTACCCTAGCCAATGGAGTTGACACAATCAAGCTTTATGTCTTCTGCTCTCCCACCCCACCAAGTAACTCCTATGTCTCATACTGGAGATACTGCTGGAATTTCACATCTGACCTTCCTCCCACTCCTATAATCTAATTTCCCTATTCTTGCCAATGGCATTATCATCATCGTGTTTGGACACGTGAGATTCCCCCTGCCTTGTTTGTTTGTTTTGTTTTTTTCTTTTTATAGTGCTGGGGAGCAATATTATTATATTGATATAATATGATAATATTATCATATTATATCAAATAATATGACCCATGCCTGCTAGGCATATCCTGTGTGTACTCCAGAAAATCTGAGATACATTTGCGATCTCTGCCTGAGTCCCACGCAGGTCTAACCAAGTTCCTCCTCTGTGGTCCCCACAACAGGTTCTCTTGTGCCCTGGCTTTGCACTCAGCACTATCCCTATGTGTGCACATGATTTTGCCTCTCTGCCAGACTGTAAAGCTGGCTTAATTATGTGTCCTTCGGGAGGGGGGGGGTGCAGCAGACTGAACTCAGGACCTTGTACAGGCGAAGTTGTATGCTGTCACTGAGCTGTCCCCTTGGCCCAGAAAAGTAGCAAATGCTTTTTGATTTTTTTTTTTTTTTGAGACAGGCTTGCCATGTAGTCCAGGCTGGCCTTGAACTCTTTCACCATCCCCTGGCCTTAGCTTCCCGAGTGCTGAGATCGCAGGCATGCACCACCACCCCTGGCAGCAAATGCTTTTTGAATGCCCATTAAATATAACTACAGTATTATGCTAGATCATGGAGGCACAGAAATGAACAAAACATGATTCCTTCCTCCCAGGGCCTAGTGATATAAATAAGTAACTTACTACTTAGTTTAAAAATAGGGTGGTAGAGGTGTGTACAGAATGTTTCGGGAAACAAATTCAGTTTGCAAGAAGAAGGGGCAGAAGAGAAAATTCCCATGAGCGTGTGATATATTAACCAAGTCCTAAATATGGAGTTAGCAGAAGATGAGCAGGGGGGGTGGGGGTGGGGTGGGGGTGGGGAAGAGACTCTGGTAAAAGGAAACCAGTATTTGAAGGCTACTAGTGATGGACTCAGGTGCATAATTGATTCACATCTTCTTCCTGCACTGTCACGGAACCAATGCCTCTGCTAAACCAGCACTGTTCAGCAACGTCATTTGCAAAGCAAATAATAAGACGTCTGTACAGAGTAACAAGAGGTTACATTTTATGAAAAATTTTTTTTTTTTTTTTTTGCTTTTTGAGACAGGGTCTCGCGTTGTAGTTCAGGCTGGCCCTGAGCTCACTATGGTGCCCAGGCAAGCCGCCGCGAACTCAGCAATCCTCCTTCTCTGCCTCCCGAGTGCTGGGATGACAGGCGTGAGCCACCACATCTGGCATTGTGGTATGCGGCGTTGATTGCTGGTGGGCGTGTCTCCACGCCCAGCATTATATGTGGTTACCAGGGATCGAACTCAGGTCCTTGCGCTTGCAAGGCAGGCGCCGGAACCACTGAGCTAACCCTCCGGTCCCATTTTATGAAATTTTTAAAATTTAAAATCATATAAGAATGTACTCAAAAGAATTAAAAGAATCATATTGTAAAGACATATGTGCTCCCATGTTCACAGCAGCTCAGTTTGTGCTAGCTCAATCTTGGAAACAACCCGGATGCCCATCAACTGGAGACTAGATAAAGAAGATGTGTTTTTTTTATAAAATGGAGTATCACTCTGCCATAAAGAATGGCAAATTTGAGCCATTTATGTGCATATGGACATACCTTGAGGACACACTAATAAGTGAAATAAATAAGTCACAGGTATGTAAATACCATATCTTTTCTCTGGTATGAGAACCTGTAGATGTGAGTTCTAAAATGTAGATAAATTTTATGAAAAAGGAAATATTCAAAGGAAAAGTGGTAGGGGAAGGTAATGAGGGGAAAGAATAAATATGATTCAACAAGTAAAAGAAAGCACATGTATATAGGGGATGGGGGGTTATGGGATGGGTAGGGATGTGGGTAAAAATGAGAATTAAGTCGTGTCATATACTGGTACAAATTACCCAGTGAGCTGCATATAAAATGTACCAATAAAGAATTCAATTAAAAAGTTTAAAATCATAACTTCTTTTTATTGGTAAAGGTTCTTTCATTATTGAAATGGTGATAATAATGCAGCTATGTCTTAATTTTTTTTTTTTTGAGACAGGGTCTCCCTTTGTAGTTCAGGTTGGCCCTGAGCTCACTATGTAGCCTAGGCAAGCCGCCACGAACTCAGCAATCCTCCTGCCTCTGCCTCCCGAGTGCTGGGATGACAGGCGTGAGCCACCACGCCCAGCACTGTGGTATGTGGTATTGATTGCTGGTGGGCGTGAGTCATCACACCCAGCATTCTATGTGGTTACCAGGATCGAACTCAAGACCTTACCCTTGCGAGGCAGGTGCCGGAACCACTGAGCTACATCTCCGGCCCAAGCTATGTCTTAATTTTTAAGTGATTTTTAAGAGATGGGATCCTAGTGATGGCCATGGTGGTACGTTTCCTGTGATCCCAGCGCTCGAGAGGCTACAGCAGGATTGCCATGAGTTTGAGGTTAGCCTGGGCTACATAGTGAGTTCAAGGCCAACCTACACAACATGGCAAGACTTTATCTCAAAAAACAAAACAAAAAACAAAGAGAGAGATTGGGGGGGGGGTCTTACTGTATTGCCAGTTTGGCCTGAAACTCCTGGGCTTAGTGACCTTACCATTTTATTTTGTTTTTTTTTGTTTTTGCAACACAGGGGATCAAACCCACGACCTTGTGCTTGGAAGACAGGCAGTGGCGCCACTGAGCTAAATCCCCAGTGTCGACCTTACCATTTTAGGTGTGCTTCACCAAACCCAGTGTCAGTGCTTTCATTCAATGCTTTTATTTATAAAACTTAAAAAACAAAATAAAACTTTAATTTTAAGTTAGCTGTGCAATTTAGATTGTTTTTCTTGTTCACAATATGCCAGAATTGAGCAACTAGTGCTTCCGAGCAGTAGGCATCAAAAGCACTAGCAAGCTGGGAATGTAGTTTAGTATCTAACTAGGCTGCTTAGGCTTGGGTTTCCACACCCAGCACTACCAAAATGAAAATAGTGTACTACGGGAGTAGGACGCCTTAATGAGCTTTTAAAATATGTGTATAAAATGGTTCCTTTAATTCCCTGCAGCCTTGGAGATTTAGAAACTTTGAGGTTGAGCTCTTTTCCATAAAGTTCTTGGGTGATTTTGAAAAGTATTCTCATTTGGGAGCCCAGGTTATACCCCAAGAGTGGTGCATAAACATATGTCAAATGTATGTCAAATGAATTAGAGGACACTTCTCACTCAGATAAGGACACAAAGAGAACATGTATTTTCATTGTTTTTTTCCAACAAAGAAATGCACAAACCTTAAGTGTCATGGAAGACAACAGTTTAGGAGTCTGACTTTCAGGAAAGCAGAGTTTGCTGAGGTGCATCTGTGATTCAAGTTACTTGAGAGGCTGTGGCAGGAAGATCACAGGTTTGAGGCCAATGCTGTCAATTTAGCAAGAACCAGTCTCAAAATTAAATAAAAAGGGACAGGGCTGTAACTCAGTGGCAGAGCAATTCTGCCTGGCTCCTCCAAACCGCCTAAAACAAAACAAAAAAGTTTTGACTCTTTTAGGGTCTTTACCTTTAGGCACAAAAATAATAAAATGAAAATAGAGCCCTTTTAAATATTGGTCACTGACATGAACATATTGGGGAAGATAAGTTAGCACTCGAGAGCTGCAAGATTAGGTAAGCTTCCAAGTGTCATGTAGTAAAAAGGGATGAACCTCTTCAAGTTCCAAACATTGGTAAGTGGGACAATCAACTTTTATTAATAATCTTTCAGTGACAGATGTGAAAAAGCAAATAAACTTCCTTCAGGACTTAATTAATTTTAGATTGAAGACCTTCTAAATAATTTTCCTATATTTCCTTGTTTCTTTTCATGAATTAGAGCTCATTCTAACATATACATTCCCCAAAGTCATCGTTCTGAATTCAGATAATTTCACTAGATTTCCTCTGGTAGGTTTATAGACATTTAGAGATCCATGAGTTCAAGCCCCTGATTTTGAACTCACCCAACTCACCCAAGGGTGCAAAACAGAAGCAGAATTTACCAGCTACTCCATATTATTTCCATATATACTCTTATATAAATGTATACTTTTATATAAATATATACTTGTATAAATTTGTACTTGGTAGTAATATACTTTGCTTTATCCTCTCTTGTCCATTCTATTTAAGGCCTATTGTACTTTTCCTTTTTTTTTTTTTTTTTAAGCTTTTTCTAGCTTTGTAGCTCAGGCTGGCCCTGAACTCACTATGTATCCCAGGCTGGTCTCAAACTCCTGACAATCCTCCTGCCTCTGCCTCCTGAGTGCTGGGATTACAGGCGTGAGCCACCACACCCAGCATTGTTATACGTGGTACTGGGGATTGAATTTGGGATGTTGTGCTTCCCAGGAAGATGCCAGAACCACTGAGCTAAATTGCCAGCCCTGCTTTTCACTTTTTTTTTTTTTTTTTTTTTTGCTTTTTGAGACAGGGTCTCGCTTTGTAGTTCAGGCTGGCCCTGAGCTCACTATGGTGCCCAGGCAAGCCGCCGCGAACTCAGCAATCCTCCTGTCTCTGCCTCCTGAGTGCT